>CP136063.1:3722114-3986248 GCA_032622095.1 Siphonodentalium dalli | reverse complement strand
AAACTACTAACAACTCACAATCACAAATAGTATATGTTCTTTGTAACTACTAACATCTCACAATCACAAATAGTATATGTTCTTTGTAACTACTAACATCTCACAATCACAAATAGTAGATGTACTTTGTAACTACTAACATCTCACAATCACAAACAGTAGATGTTCTTTGTAACTACTAACAACTCACAATCACAAATAGTATATGTTCTTTGTAACTACTAACATCTCACAATCACAAATAGTATATGTACTTTGTAACTACTAACATCTCACAATCACAAATAGTATATGTTCTTTGTAACTACTAACATCTCACAATCACAAATAGTATATGTTCTTTATAACTACTAACATCTCACAATCACAAATAGTATATGTTCTTTGTAACTACTAACATCTCACAATCACAAATAGTAGATGTTCCTTCTAACTACTAACATCTCACAATCACAAATAGTATATGTTCTTTATAACTACTAACATCTCACAATCACAAATAGTATATGTTCTTTGTAACTACTAACATCTCACAATCACAAATAGTAGATGTTCGTTCTAACTACTAACATCTCACAATCACAAATAGTAGATGTACTTTGTGACTACTAACATCTCACAATCACAAATAGTATATGTTCTTTGTAACTACTAACATCTCACAATCACAAATAGTAGATGTTCGTTCTAACTACTAACATCTCACAATCACAAATAGTATATGTTCTTTGTAACTACTAACATCTCACAATCACAAATAGTATATGTTCTTTATAACTACTAACATCTCACAATCACAAATAGTAGATGTTCGTTCTAACTACTAACATCTCACAATCACAAATAGTAGATGTTCGTTCTAACTACTAACATCTCACAATCACAAATAGTATATGTTCTTTATAACTACTAACATCTCACAATCACAAATAGTATATGTTCTTTGTAACTACTAACATCTCACAATCACAAATAGTAGATGTTCGTTCTAACTACTAACATCTCACAATCACAAATAGTAGATGTACTTTGTGACTACTAACATCTCACAATCACAAATAGTAGATGTTCGTTCTAACTACTAACATCTCACAATCACAAATAGTATATGTTCTTTCTAACTACTAACATCTCACAATCACAAATAGTAGATGTTCGTTCTAACTACTAACATCTCACAATCACAAATAGTATATGTTCTTTGTAACTACTAACATCTCACAATCACAAATAGTAGATGTTCTTTGTAACTACTAACATCTCACAATCACAAATAGTATATGTTCTTTGTAACTACTAACATCTCACAATCACAAATAGTATATGTTCTTTGTAACTACTAACATCTCACAATCACAAATAGTAGATGTACTTTGTAACGACTAACATCTCACAATCACAAATAGTATATGTTCTTTGTAACTACTAACATCTCACAATCACAAATAGTATATGTTCTTTGTAACTACTAACATCTCACAATCACAAATAGTAGATGTACTTTGTAACTACTAACATCTCACAATCACAAATAGTAGATGTTCTTTGTAACTACTAACATCTCACAATCACAAATAGTCTCATAATCACAAATAGTAGATGTTCGTTCTAACTACTAACATCTCACAATCACAAATAGTATATGTTCTTTATAACTACTAACATCTCACAATCACAAATAGTATATGTTCTTTATAACTACTAACATCTCACAATCACAAATAGTATATGTTCTTTGTAACTACTAACATCTCACAATCACAAATAGTAGATGTTCGTTCTAACTACTAACATCTCACAATCACAAATAGTAGATGTACTTTGTGACTACTAACATCTCACAATCACAAATAGTATATGTTCTTTGTAACTACTAACATCTCACAATCACAAATAGTAGATGTTCGTTCTAACTACTAACATCTCACAATCACAAATAGTAGATGTTCGTTCTAACTACTAACATCTCACAATCACAAATAGTAGATGTACTTTGTGACTACTAACATCTCACAATCACAAATAGTATATGTTCTTTGTAACTACTAACATCTCACAATCACAAATAGTAGATGTTCGTTCTAACTACTAACATCTCACAATCACAAATAGTATATGTTCTTTGTAACTACTAACATCTCACAATCACAAATAGTAGATGTTCGTTCTAACTACTAACATCTCACAATCACAAATAGTAGATGTTCTTTGTGACTACTAACATCTCACAATCACAAATAGTATATGTTCTTTGTAACTACTAACATCTCACAATCACAAATAGTAGATGTTCGTTCTAACTACTAACATCTCACAATCACAAATAGTATATGTTCTTTATAACTACTAACATCTCACAATCACAAATAGTATATGTTCTTTGTAACTACTAACATCTCACAATCACAAATAGTAGATGTTCGTTCTAACTACTAACATCTCACAATCACAAATAGTAGATGTACTTTGTGACTACTAACATCTCACAATCACAAATAGTATATGTTCTTTGTAACTACTAACATCTCACAATCACAAATAGTAGATGTTCGTTCTAACTACTAACATCTCACAATCACAAATAGTATATGTTCTTTGTAACTACTAACATCTCACAATCACAAATAGTATATGTTCTTTGTAACTACTAACATCTCACAATCACAAATAGTAGATGTTCTTTGTAACTACTAACATCTCACAATCACAAATAGTATATGTTCTTTGTAACTACTAACATCTCACAATCACAAATAGTAGATGTACTTTGTGACTACTAACATCTCATAATCACAAATAGTAGATGTTCTTTGTAACTACTAACAACTCACAATCACAAATAGTATATGTTCTTTGTAACTACTAATATCTCACCATAACAAATAGTATATGTTCTTTATAACTACTAACATCTCACAATCACAAATAGTATATGTTCTTTGTAACTACTAACATCTCACAATCACAAATAGTAGATGTTCTTTGTAACTACTAACATCTCACAATCACAAATAGTAGATGTACTTTGTAACTACTAACAACTCACAATCACAAATAGTATATGTTCTTTGTAACTACTAACATCTCACAATCACAAATAGTAGATGTTCTTTGTAACTACTAACATCTCACCATAACAAATAGTATATGTTCTTTATAACTACTAACATCTCACAATCACAAATAGTATATGTTCTTTATAACTACTAACATCTCACAATCACAAATAGTATATGTTCTTTGTAACTACTAACATCTCACAATCACAAATAGTAGATGTTCGTTCTAACTACTAACATCTCACAATCACAAATAGTATATGTTCTTTATAACTACTAACATCTCACAATCACAAATAGTATATGTTCTTTGTAACTACTAACATCTCACAATCACAAATAGTAGATGTTCGTTCTAACTACTAACATCTCACAATCACAAATAGTAGATGTACTTTGTGACTACTAACATCTCACAATCACAGATAGTATATGTTCTTTGTAACTACTAACATCTCACAATCACAAATAGTAGATGTTCGTTCTAACTACTAACATCTCACAATCACAAATAGTATATGTTCTTTGTAACTACTAACATCTCACAATCACAAATAGTATATGTTCTTTATAAATACTAACATCTCACAATCACAAATAGTAGATGTTCGTTCTAACTACTAACATCTCACAATCACAAATAGTAGATGTTCGTTCTAACTACTAACATCTCACAATCACAAATAGTATATGTTCTTTATAACTACTAACATCTCACAATCACAAATAGTATATGTTCTTTGTAACTACTAACATCTCACAATCACAAATAGTAGATGTTCGTTCTAACTACTAACATCTCACAATCACAAATAGTAGATGTACTTTGTGACTACTAACATCTCACAATCACAAATAGTAGATGTTCGTTCTAACTACTAACATCTCACAATCACAAATAGTATATGTTCTTTCTAACTACTAACATCTCACAATCACAAATAGTAGATGTTCGTTCTAACTACTAACATCTCACAATCACAAATAGTATATGTTCTTTGTAACTACTAACATCTCACAATCACAAATAGTAGATGTTCTTTGTAACTACTAACATCTCACAATCACAAATAGTATATGTTCTTTGTAACTACTAACATCTCACAATCACAAATAGTATATGTTCTTTGTAACTACTAACATCTCACAATCACAAATAGTAGATGTACTTTGTAACGACTAACATCTCACAATCACAAATAGTATATGTTCTTTGTAACTACTAACATCTCACAATCACAAATAGTATATGTTCTTTGTAACTACTAACATCTCACAATCACAAATAGTAGATGTACTTTGTAACTACTAACATCTCACAATCACAAATAGTAGATGTTCTTTGTAACTACTAACATCTCACAATCACAAATAGTCTCATAATCACAAATAGTAGATGTTCGTTCTAACTACTAACATCTCACAATCACAAATAGTATATGTTCTTTATAACTACTAACATCTCACAATCACAAATAGTATATGTTCTTTATAACTACTAACATCTCACAATCACAAATAGTATATGTTCTTTGTAACTACTAACATCTCACAATCACAAATAGTAGATGTTCGTTCTAACTACTAACATCTCACAATCACAAATAGTAGATGTACTTTGTGACTACTAACATCTCACAATCACAAATAGTATATGTTCTTTGTAACTACTAACATCTCACAATCACAAATAGTAGATGTTCGTTCTAACTACTAACATCTCACAATCACAAATAGTATATGTTCTTTATAACTACTAACATCTCACAATCACAAATAGTATATGTTCTTTGTAACTACTAACATCTCACAATCACAAATAGTAGATGTTCGTTCTAACTACTAACATCTCACAATCACAAATAGTAGATGTACTTTGTGACTACTAACATCTCACAATCACAAATAGTATATGTTCTTTGTAACTACTAACATCTCACAATCACAAATAGTAGATGTTCGTTCTAACTACTAACATCTCACAATCACAAATAGTATATGTTCTTTGTAACTACTAACATCTCACAATCACAAATAGTAGATGTTCGTTCTAACTACTAACATCTCACAATCACAAATAGTAGATGTACTTTGTGACTACTAACATCTCACAATCACAAATAGTATATGTTCTTTGTAACTACTAACATCTCACAATCACAAATAGTAGATGTTCGTTCTAACTACTAACATCTCACAATCACAAATAGTATATGTTCTTTATAACTACTAACATCTCACAATCACAAATAGTATATGTTCTTTGTAACTACTAACATCTCACAATCACAAATAGTAGATGTTCGTTCTAACTACTAACATCTCACAATCACAAATAGTAGATGTACTTTGTGACTACTAACATCTCACAATCACAAATAGTATATGTTCTTTGTAACTACTAACATCTCACAATCACAAATAGTAGATGTTCGTTCTAACTACTAACATCTCACAATCACAAATAGTATATGTTCTTTGTAACTACTAACATCTCACAATCACAAATAGTATATGTTCTTTGTAACTACTAACATCTCACAATCACAAATAGTAGATGTTCTTTGTAACTACTAACATCTCACAATCACAAATAGTATATGTTCTTTGTAACTACTAACATCTCACAATCACAAATAGTAGATGTACTTTGTGACTACTAACATCTCATAATCACAAATAGTAGATGTTCTTTGTAACTACTAACAACTCACAATCACAAATAGTATATGTTCTTTATAACTACTAACATCTCACAATCACAAATAGTAGATGTTCGTTCTAACTACTAACATCTCACAATCACAAATAGTAGATGTTCGTTCTAACTACTAACATCTCACAATCACAAATAGTATATGTTCTTTATAACTACTAACATCTCACAATCACAAATAGTATATGTTCTTTGTAACTACTAACATCTCACAATCACAAATAGTAGATGTTCGTTCTAACTACTAACATCTCACAATCACAAATAGTAGATGTACTTTGTGACTACTAACATCTCACAATCACAAATAGTAGATGTTCGTTCTAACTACTAACATCTCACAATCACAAATAGTATATGTTCTTTCTAACTACTAACATCTCACAATCACAAATAGTAGATGTTCGTTCTAACTACTAACATCTCACAATCACAAATAGTATATGTTCTTTGTAACTACTAACATCTCACAATCACAAATAGTAGATGTTCTTTGTAACTACTAACATCTCACAATCACAAATAGTATATGTTCTTTGTAACTACTAACATCTCACAATCACAAATAGTATATGTTCTTTGTAACTACTAACATCTCACAATCACAAATAGTAGATGTACTTTGTAACGACTAACATCTCACAATCACAAATAGTATATGTTCTTTGTAACTACTAACATCTCACAATCACAAATAGTATATGTTCTTTGTAACTACTAACATCTCACAATCACAAATAGTAGATGTACTTTGTAACTACTAACATCTCACAATCACAAATAGTAGATGTTCTTTGTAACTACTAACATCTCACAATCACAAATAGTCTCACAATCACAAATAGTAGATGTTCGTTCTAACTACTAACATCTCACAATCACAAATAGTATATGTTCTTTGTAACTTCTAACATCTCACAATCACAAATAGTATATGTTCTTTATAACTACTAACATCTCACAATCACAAATAGTATATGTTCTTTATAACTACTAACATCTCACAATCACAAATAGTATATGTTCTTTGTAACTACTAACATCTCACAATCACAAATAGTAGATGTTCGTTCTAACTACTAACATCTCACAATCACAAATAGTAGATGTACTTTGTGACTACTAACATCTCACAATCACAAATAGTATATGTTCTTTGTAACTACTAACATCTCACAATCACAAATAGTAGATGTTCGTTCTAACTACTAACATCTCACAATCACAAATAGTATATGTTCTTTATAACTACTAACATCTCACAATCACAAATAGTATATGTTCTTTGTAACTACTAACATCTCACAATCACAAATAGTAGATGTTCGTTCTAACTACTAACATCTCACAATCACAAATAGTAGATGTACTTTGTGACTACTAACATCTCACAATCACAAATAGTATATGTTCTTTGTAACTACTAACATCTCACAATCACAAATAGTAGATGTTCGTTCTAACTACTAACATCTCACAATCACAAATAGTATATGTTCTTTGTAACTACTAACATCTCACAATCACAAATAGTAGATGTTCGTTCCAACTACTAACATCTCACAATCACAAATAGTAGATGTACTTTGTGACTACTAACATCTCACAATCACAAATAGTATATGTTCTTTGTAACTACTAACATCTCACAATCACAAATAGTAGATGTTCGTTCTAACTACTAACATCTCACAATCACAAATAGTATATGTTCTTTATAACTACTAACATCTCACAATCACAAATAGTATATGTTCTTTGTAACTACTAACATCTCACAATCACAAATAGTAGATGTTCGTTCTAACTACTAACATCTCACAATCACAAATAGTAGATGTACTTTGTGACTACTAACATCTCACAATCACAAATAGTATATGTTCTTTGTAACTACTAACATCTCACAATCACAAATAGTAGATGTTCGTTCTAACTACTAACATCTCACAATCACAAATAGTATATGTTCTTTGTAACTACTAACATCTCACAATCACAAATAGTATATGTTCTTTGTAACTACTAACATCTCACAATCACAAATAGTAGATGTTCTTTGTAACTACTAACATCTCACAATCACAAATAGTATATGTTCTTTGTAACTACTAACATCTCACAATCACAAATAGTAGATGTACTTTGTGACTACTAACATCTCATAATCACAAATAGTAGATGTTCTTTGTAACTACTAACAACTCACAATCACAAATAGTATATGTTCTTTGTAACTACTAATATCTCACCATAACAAATAGTATATGTTCTTTATAACTACTAACATCTCACAATCACAAATAGTATATGTTCTTTGTAACTACTAACATCTCACAATCACAAATAGTAGATGTTCTTTGTAACTACTAACATCTCACAATCACAAATAGTAGATGTACTTTGTAACTACTAACAACTCACAATCACAAATAGTAGATGTTCTTTGTAACTACTAACATCTCACAATCACAAATAGTAGATGTTCTTTGTAACTACTAACATCTCACCATAACAAATAGTATATGTTCTTTATAACTACTAACATCTCACAATCACAAATAGTATATGTTCTTTGTAACTACTAACATCTCACAATCACAAATAGTATATGTTCTTTATAACTACTAACATCTCACAATCACAAATAGTATATGTTCTTTGTAACTACTAACATCTCACAATCACAAATAGTAGATGTTCTTTGTAACTACTAACATCTCACAATCACAAATAGTAGATGTTCTTTGTAACTACTAACATCTTACAATCACAAATAGTAGATGTACTTTGTAACTACTAACATCTCACAATCACAAATAGTCTCATAATCACAAATAGAAGATGTTCTTTGTAACTACTAACATCTCACAATCACAAATAGTATATGTTCTTTGTAACCACTAACATCTCACAATCACAAATAGTATATGTTCTTTATAACTACTAACATCTCACAATCACAAATAGTAGATGTTCTTTGTAACTACTAACATCTCACAATCACAAATAGTAGATGTACTTTGTAACTACTAACATCTCACAATCACAAATAGTAGATGTTCTTTGTAACTACTAACATCTCACAATCACAAATAGTAGATGTTCTTTGTAACTACTAACATCTCACAATCACAAATAGTAGATGTTCTTTGTAACTACTAACATCTCACAATCACAAATAGTAGATGTTCTTTGTAACTACTAACATCTCACAATCACAAATAGTAGATGTTCTTTGTAACTACTAACATCTCACAATCACAAATAGTAGATGTACTTTGTGACTACTAACATCTCACAATCACAAATAGTATATGTTCTTTGTAACTACTAACATCTCACAATCACAAATAGTAGATGTTCGTTCTAACTACTAACATATCACAATCACAAAAAGTATATGTTCGTTCTAACTACTAACAACTCACAATCACAAATAGTATATGTTCTTTGTAACTACTAACATCTCACAATCACAAATAATATATGTTCTTTGTAACTACTAACATCTCACAATCACAAATAGTAGATGTTCTTTGTAACTACTAACATCTCACAATCACAAATAGTAGATGTTCTTTGTAACTACTAACATCTCACAATCACAAATAGTAGATGTTCTTTGTAACTACTAACATCTCACAATCACAAATAGTAGATGTTCTTTGTAACTACTAACATCTCACAATCACAAATAATAGATGTTCTTTGTAACTACTAACATCTCACAATCACAAATAGTAGATGTTCTTTGTAACTACTAACATCTCACAATCACAAATAGTAGATGTACTTTGTGACTACTAACATCTCACAATCACAAATAGTATATGTTCTTTGTAACTACTAACATCTCACAATCACAAATAGTAGATGTTTGTTCTAACTACTAACATATCACAATCACAAAAAGTATATGTTCGTTCTAACTACTAACAACTCACAATCACAAACAGTATATGTTCTTTGTAACTACTAACATCTCACAATCACAAATAGTATATGTTCTTTGTAACTACTAACATCTCACAATCACAAATAGTATATGTTCTTTGTAACTACTAACATCTCACAATCACAAATAGTATATGTTCTTTATAACTACTAACATCTCACAATCACAAATAGTAGATGTTCTTTGTAACTACTAACATCTCACAATCACAAATAGTATATGTTCTTTGTAACTACTAACATCTCACAATCACAAATAGTAGATGTTCTTTGTAACTACTAACATCTCACAATCACAAATAGTCTCATAATCACAAATAGTAGATGTACTTTGTAACTACTAACATCTCACAATCACAAATAGTATATGTTCTTTGTAACTACTAACATCTCACAATCACAAATAGTAGATGTCCTTGTAACTACTAACATCTCACAATCACAAATAGTATATATTCTTTGTAACTACTAACATCTCACAATCACAAATAGTATATGTTCTTTGTAACTACTAACATCTCACAATCACAAATAGTATATGTTCTTTGTAACTACTAACATCTCACAATCACAAATAGTAGATGTTCTTTGTAACTAATAACATCTCACAATCACAAATAGTATATGTTCTTTGTAACTACTAACATCTCACAATCACAAATAGTATATGTTCTTTGTAACTACTAACATCTCACAATCACAAATAGTATATGTTCTTTGTAACTACTAACATCTCACAATCACAAATAGTATATGTTCTTTATAACTACTAACATCTCACAATCACAAATAGTAGATGTTCTTTGTAACTACTAACATCTCACAATCACAAATAGTAGATGTTCTTTGTACCTACTAACATCTCACAATCACAAATAGTCTCATAATCGCAAATAGTAGATGTACTTTGTAACTACTAACATCTCACAATCACAAATAGTATATGTTCTTTGTAACTACTAACATCTCACAATCACAAATAGTAGATGTTCTTTGTAACTACTAACATCTCACAATCACAAATAGTAGATGTTCTTTGTAACTACTAACATCTCACAATCACAAATAGTAGATGTTCTTTGTAACTACTAACATCTCACAATCACAAATAGTAGATGTTCTTTGTAACTACTAACATCTCACAATCACAAATAGTCTCATAATCACAAATAGTAGATGTACTTTGTAACTACTAACATCTCACAATCACAAATAGTATATGTTCTTTGTAACTACTAACATCTCACAATCACAAATAGTAGATGTTCTTTGTAACTACTAACATCTCACAATCACAAATAGTAGATGTTCTTTGTAACTACTAACATCTCACAATCACAAATAGTAGATGTTCGTTCTAACTACTAACATCTCACAATCACAAATAGTAGATGTTCTTTGTAACTACTAACAACTCACAATCACAAATAGTATATGTTCTTTGTAACTACTAACAACTCACAATCACAAATAGTAGATGTTCTTTGTAACTACTAACATCTCACAATCACAAATAGTAGATGTTCGTTCTAACTACTAACATCTCACAATCACAAATAGTAGATGTTCTTTGTAACTAATAACATCTCACAATCACAAATAGTATATGTTCTTTGTAACTACTAACAACTCACAATCACAAATAGTAGATGTTCTTTGTAACTACTAACATCTCACAATCACAAATAGTAGATGTACTTTGTAACTACTAACATCTCACAATCACAAATAGTAGATGTACTTTGTAACTACTAACAACTCACAATCACAAATAGTATATGTTCTTTGTAACTACTAACATCTCACAATCACAAATAGTAGATGTTCTTTGAAACTACTAACATCTCACAATCACAAATAGTAGATGTTCGTTCTAACTACTAACATCTCACAATCACAAATAGTAGATGTTCTTTGTAACTACTAACAACTCACAATCACAAATAGTATATGTTCTTTGTAACTACTAACATCTCACAATCACAAATAGTAGATGTTCTTTGTAACTACTAACATCTCACAATCACAAATAGTAGATGTTCGTTCTAACTACTAACATCTCACAATCACAAATAGTAGATGTTCTTTGTAACTACTAACAACTCACAATCACAAATAGTATATGTTCTTTGTAACTACTAACATCTCACAATCACAAATAGTCTCATAATCACAAATAGTAGATGTACTTTGTAACTACTAACATCTCACAATCACAAATAGTATATGTTCTTTGTAACTACTAACATCTCACAATCACAAATAGTAGATGTTCTTTGTAACTACTAACATCTCACAATCACAAATAGTAGATGTTCGTTCTAACTACTAACATCTCACAATCACAAATAGTAGATGTTCTTTGTAACTACTAACAACTCACAATCACAAATAGTATATGTTCTTTGTAACTACTAACATCTCACAATCACAAATAGTCTCATAATCACAAATAGTAGATGTTCTTTGTAACTACTAACATCTCACAATCACAAATAGTATATGTTCTTTGTAACTACTAACATCTCACAATCACAAATAGTATATGT
Source organism: Siphonodentalium dalli (assembly GCA_032622095.1). Lineage (NCBI taxonomy): Eukaryota > Metazoa > Mollusca > Scaphopoda > Gadilida > Siphonodentaliidae > Siphonodentalium > Siphonodentalium dalli. Next base: position 3,973,967 of record CP136063.1, on the reverse strand, counting down.
TCTTTGTAACTACTAACATCTCACAATCACAAATAGTATATGTTCTTTGTAACTACTAACATCTCACAATCACAAATAGTAGATGTACTTTGTAACTACTAACATCTCACAATCACAAATAGTCTCATAATCACAAATAGTAGATGTTCTTTGTAACTACTAACATCTCACAATCACAAATAGTCTCATAATCACAAATAGTAGATGTTCTTTGTAACTACTAACATCTCACAATCACAAATAGTCTCATAATCACAAATAGTAGATGTTCTTTGTAACTACTAACATCTCACAATCACAAATAGTATATGTTCTTTGTAACTACTAACATCTCACAATCACAAATAGTATATGTTCTTTGTAACTACTAACATCTCACAATCACAAATAGTAGATGTACTTTGTAACTACTAACATCTCACAATCACAAATAGTAGATGTTCTTTGTAACTACTAACATCTCACAATCACAAATAGTAGATGTACTTTGTGACTACTAACATCTCACAATCACAAATAGTATATGTTCTTTGTAACTACTAACATCACACAATCACAAATAGTATATGTTCTTTGTAACTACTAACATCACACAATCACAAATAGTAGATGTACTTTGTAACTACTAACATCTCACAATCACAAATAGTATATGTTCTTTGTAACTACTAACATCTCACAATCACAAATAGTCTCATAATCACAAATAGTATATGTTCTTTGTAACTACTAACATCTCACAATCACAAATAGTATATGTTCTTTGTAACTACTAACATCTCACAATCACAAATAGTATATGTTCTTTGTAACTACTAACATCTCACAATCACAAATAGTAGATGTACTTTGTAACTACTAACATCTCACAATCACAAATAGTCTCATAATCACAAATAGTAGATGTTCTTTGTAACTACTAACATCTCACAATCACAAATAGTCTCATAATCACAAATAGTAGATGTTCTTTGTAACTACTAACATCTCACAATCACAAATAGTCTCATAATTACAAATAGTAGATGTTCTTTGTAACTACTAACATCTCACAATCACAAAGAGTATATGTTCTTTGTAACTACTAACATCTCACAATCACAAATAGTAGATGTACTTTGTAACTACTAACATCTCACAATCACAAATAGTAGATGTTCTTTGTAACTACTAACATCTCACAATCACAAATAGTAGATGTACTTTGTGACTACTAACATCTCACAATCACAAATAGTATATGTTCTTTGTAACTACTAACATCACACAATCACAAATAGTATATGTTCTTTGTAACTACTAACATCACACAATCACAAATAGTAGATGTACTTTGTAACTACTAACATCTCACAATCACAAATAGTATATGTTCTTTGTAACTACTAACATCACACAATCACAAATAGTATATGTTCTTTGTAACTACTAACATCTCACAATCACAAATAGTAGATGTACTTTGTAACTACTAACATCTCACAATCACAAATAGTATATGTTCTTTGTAACTACTAACATCTCACAATCACAAATAGTCTCATAATCACAAATAGTAGATGTACTTTGTAACTACTAACATCTCACAATCACAAATAGTATATGTTCTTTGTAACTACTAACATCTCACAATCACAAATAGTATATGTTCTTTGTAACTACTAACATCTCACAATCACAAATAGTCTCATAATCACAAATAGTAGATGTACTTTGTAACTACTAACATCTCACAATCACAAATAGTATATGTTCTTTGTAACTACTAACATCTCACAATCACAAATAGTATATGTTCTTTGTAACTACTATCATCTCACAATCACAAATAGTCTCATAATCACAAATAGTAGATGTACTTTGTAACTACTAACATCTCACAATCACAAATAGTATATGTTCTTTGTAACTACTAACATCACACAATCACAAATAGTATATGTTCTTTGTAACTACTAACATCTCACAATCACAAATAGTAGATGTACTTTGTAACTACTAACATCTCACAATCACAAATAGTATATGTTCTTTGTAACTACTAACATCTCGCAATCACAAATAGTCTCATAATCACAAATAGTAGATGTACTTTGTAACTACTAACATCTCACAATCACAAATAGTATATGTTCTTTGTAACTACTAACATCTCACAATCACAAATAGTATATGTTCTTTGTAACTACTAACATCTCACAATCACAAATAGTCTCATAATCACAAATAGTAGATGTACTTTGTAACTACTAACATCTCACAATCACAAATAGTATATGTTCTTTGTAACTACTAACATCTCACAATCACAAATAGTATATGTTCTTTGTAACTACTAACATCTCACAATCACAAATAGTCTCATAATCACAAATAGTAGATGTACTTTGTAACTACTAACATCTCACAATCACAAATAGTATATGTTCTTTGTAACTACTAACATCTCACAATCACAAATAGTATATGTTCTTTGTAACTACTAACATCTCACAATCACAAATAGTCTCATAATCACAAATAGTAGATGTACTTTGTAACTACTAACATCTCACAATCACAAATAGTCTCATAATCACAAATAGTAGATGTACTTTGTAACTACTAACATCTCACAATCACAAATAGTATATGTTCTTTGTAACTACTAACATCTCACAATCACAAATAGTATATGTTCTTTGTAACTACTAACATCTCACAATCACAAATAGTCTCATAATCACAAATAGTAGATGTACTTTGTAACTACTAACATCTCACAATCACAAATAGTCTCATAATCACAAATAGTAGATGTACTTTGTAACTACTAACATCTCACAATCACAAATAGTATATGTTCTTTGTAACTACTAACATCTCACAATCACAAATAGTATATGTTCTTTGTAACTACTAACATCTCCCAATCACAAATAGTCTCATAATCACAAATAGTAGATGTACTTTGTAACTACTAACATCTCACAATCACAAATAGTCTCATAATCACAAATAGTCTCATAATCACAAATAGTCTCATAATCACAAATAGTAGATGTACTTTGTAACTACTAACATCTCACAATCACAAATAGTCTCATAATCACAAATAGTAGATGTACTTTGTAACTACTAACATCTCATAATCACAAATAGTCTCACAATCACAAATAGTCTCATAATCACAAATAGTAGATGTACTTTGTAACTACTAACATCTCACAATCACAAATAGTCTCATAATCACAAATAGTAGATGTACTTTGTAACTACTAACATCTCATAATCACAAATAGTCTCACAATCACAAATAGTCTCATAATCACAAATAGTATATGTTCTTTGTAACTACTAACATCTCACAATCACAAATAGTATATGTTCTTTGTAACTACTAACATCTCACAATCACAAATAGTATATGTTCTTTGTAACTACTAACATCTCACAATCACAAATAGTCTCATAATCACAAATAGTAGATTTACTTTGTAACTACTAACATCTCACAATCACAAATAGTCTCATAATCACAAATAGTAGATGTACTTTGTAACTACTAACATCTCACAATCACAAATAGTCTCATAATCACAAATAGTAGATGTACTTTGTAACTACTAACTTCTCACAATCACAAATAGTATATGTTCTTTGTAACTACTAACATCTCACAATCACAAATAGTATATGTTCTTTGTAACTACTAACATCTCACAATCACAAATAGTCTCATAATCACAAATAGTAGATGTACTTTGTAACTACTAACATCTCACAATCACAAATAGTATATGTTCTTTGTAACTACTAACATCTCACAATCACAAATAGTATATGTTCTTTGTAACTACTAACATCTCACAATCACAAATAGTCTCATAATCACAAATAGTAGATGTACTTTGTAACTACTAACATCTCACAATCACAAATAGTATATGTTCTTTGTAACTACTAACATCTCACAATCACAAATAGTATATGTTCTTTGTAACTACTAACATCTCACAATCACAAATAGTCTCATAATCACAAATAGTAGATGTACTTTGTAACTACTAACATCTCACAATCACAAATAGTATATGTTCTTTGTAACTACTAACATCTCACATCACAAATAGTAGATGTTCTTTGTAACTACTAACATCTCACAATCACAAATAGTATATGTTCTTTGTAACTACTAACATCACACAATCACAAATAGTAGATGTACTTTGTAACTACTAACATCTCACAATCACAAATAGTATATGTTCTTTGTAACTACTAACATCACACAATCACAAATAGTAGATGTTCTTTGTAACTACTAACATCTCACAATCACAAATAGTATATGTTCTTTGTAACTACTAACATCTCACAATCACAAATAGTAGATGTACTTTGTAACTACTAACATCTCACAATCACAAATAGTAGATGTTCGTTCTAACTACTAACATCTCACAATCACAAATAGTATATGTTCTTTGTAACTACTAACATCACACAATCACAAATAGTAGATGTTCTTTGTAACTACTAACATCTCACAATCACAAATAGTATATGTTCTTTGTAACTACTAACATCTCACAATCACAAATAGTAGATGTACTTTGTAACTACTAACATCTCACAATCACAAATAGTAGATGTTCGTTCTAACTACTAACATCTCACAATCACAAATAGTAGATGTTCTTTGTAACTACTAACAACTCACAATCACAAATAGTATATGTTCTTTGTAACTACTAACATCTCACAATCACAAATAGTCTCATAATCACAAATAATAGATGTTCTTTGTAACTACTAACATCTCACAATCACAAATAGTATATGTTCTTTGTAACTACTAACATCTCACAATCACAAATAGTATATGTTCTTTGTAACTACTAACATCTCACAATCACAAATAGTATATGTTCTTTGTAACTACTAACATCTCACAATCACAAATAGTAGATGTACTTTGTAACTACTAACATCTCACAATCACAAATAGTCTCATAATCACAAATAGTAGATGTTCTTTGTAACTACTAACATCTCACAATCACAAATAGTCTCATAATCACAAATAGTAGATGTTCTTTGTAACTACTAACATCTCACAATCACAAATAGTCTCATAATCACAAATAGTAGATGTTCTTTGTAACTACTAACATCTCACAATCACAAATAGTATATGTTCTTTGTAACTAATAACATCTCACAATCACAAATAGTATATGTTCTTTGTAACTACTAACATCTCACAATCACAAATAGTAGATGTACTTTGTAACTACTAACATCTCACAATCACAAATAGTAGATGTTCTTTGTAACTACTAACATCTCACAATCACAAATAGTAGATGTACTTTGTGACTACTAACATCTCACAATCACAAATAGTATATGTTCTTTGTAACTACTAACATCACACAATCACAAATAGTATATGTTCTTTGTAACTACTAACATCACACAATCACAAATAGTAGATGTACTTTGTAACTACTAACATCTCACAATCACAAATAGTAGATGTTCTTTGTAACTACTAACATCTCACAATCACAAATAGTAGATGTACTTTGTGACTACTAACATCTCTCAATCACAAATAGTATATGTTCTTTGTAACTACTAACATCACACAATCACAAATAGTATATGTTCTTTGTAACTACTAACATCACACAATCACAAATAGTAGATGTACTTTGTGACTACTAACATCTCACCATCACAAATAGTATATGTTCTTTGTAACTACTAACATCTCACAATCACAAATAGTAGATGTTCGTTCTAACTACTAACATCTCACAATCACAAACAGTAGATGTTCGTTCTAACTACTAACATCTCACAATCACAAATAGTAGATGTTCTTTATAACTACTAACATCTCACAATCACAAATAGTATATGTTCTTTGTAACTACTAACATCTCACAATCACAAATAGTAGATGTTCGTTCTAACTACTAACATCTCACAATCACAAATAGTAGATGTTCGTTCTAACTACTAACATCTCACAATCACAAATAGTATATGTTCTTTATAACTACTAACATCTCACAATCACAAATAGTAGATGTACTTTGTAGCTACTAACATCTCACAATCACAAATAGTAGATGTTCTTTGTAACTACTAACATCTCACAATCACAAATAGTAGATGTTCGTTCTAACTACTAACATCTCACAATCACAAATAGTATATGTTCTTTATAACTACTAACATCTCACAATCACAAATAGTAGATGTTCTTTATAACTACTAACATCTCACAATCACAAATAGTATATGTTCTTTATAACTACTAACATCTCACAATCACAAATAGTAGATGTTCTTTGTAACTACTAACATCACACAATCACAAATAGTAGATGTACTTTGTAACTACTAACATCTCACAATCACAAATAGTAGATGTTCGTTCTAACTACTAACATCTCACAATCACAAATAGTATATGTTCTTTATAACTACTAACATCTCACAATCACAAATAGTAGATGTACTTTGTAACTACTAACATCTCACCATCACAAATAGTATATGTTCTTTGTAACTACTAACATCTCACAATCACAAATAGTAGATGTTCGTTCTAACTACTAACATCTCACAATCACAAATAGTAGATGTTCGTTCTAACTACTAACATCTCACAATCACAAATAGTAGATGTTCTTTATAACTACTAACATCTCACAATCACAAATAGTATATGTTCTTTGTAACTACTAACATCTCACAATCACAAATAGTAGATGTTCGTTCTAACTACTAACATCTCACAATCACAAATAGTAGATGTTCGTTCTAACTACTAACATCTCACAATCACAAATAGTATATGTTCTTTATAACTACTAACATCTCACAATCACAAATAGTAGATGTACTTTGTAACTACTAACATCTCACAATCACAAATAGTATATGTTCTTTGTAACTACTAACATCTCACAATCACAAAGAGTAGATGTTCTTTGTAACTACTAACATCTCACAATCACAAATAGTAGATGTTCTTTGTAACTACTAACATCTCACAATCACAAATAGTATATGTTCTTTGTAACTACTAACATCTCACAATCACAAATAGTCTCATAATCACAAATAGTATATGTTCTTTGTAACTACTAACATCTCACAATCACAAATAGTAGATGTTCTTTGTAACTACTAACATCTCACAATCACAAATAGTAGATGTACTTTGTGACTACTAACATCTCACAATCACAAATGGTAGATGTTCGTTCTAACTACTAACATCTCACAATCACAAATAGTAGATGTTCTTTGTAACTACTAACATCTCACAATCACAAATAGTAGATGTACTTTGTGACTACTAACATCTCACAATCACAAATGGTAGATATTCGTTCTAACTACTAACATCTCACAATCACAAATAGTAGATGTTCGTTCTAACTACTAACATCTCACAATCACAAATAGTATATGTTCTTTGTAACTACTAACATCTCACAATCACAAATAGTAGATGTTCGTTCTAACTACTAACATCTCACAATCACAAATAGTAGATGTACTTTGTAATAGTAGATGTACTTTGTGACTACTAACATCTCACAATCACAAATGGTAGATGTTCGTTCTAACTACTAACATCTCACAATCACAAATAGTAGATGTTCGTTCTAACTACTAACATCTCACAATCACAAATAGTATATGTTCTTTGTAACTACTAACATCTCACAATCACAAATAGTAGATGTTCGTTCTAACTACTAACATCTCACAATCACAAATAGTAGATGTTCGTTCTAACTACTAACATCTCACAATCACAAATAGTATATGTTCTTTGTAACTACTAACATCTCACAATCACAAATAGTCTCATAATCACAAATAGTAGATGTTCTTTGTAACTACTAACATCTCACAATCACAAATAGTAGATGTTCTTTGTAACTACTAACATCTCACAATCACAAATAGTAGATGTTCGTTCTAACTACTAACATCTCACAATCACAAATAGTATATGTTCTTTGTAACTACTAACATCTCACAATCACAAATAGTATATGTTCTTTATAACTACTAACATCTCACAATCACAAATAGTAGATGTACTTTGTAACTACTAACATCTCACAATCACAAATAGTAGATTTTCTTTGTAACTACTAACATCTCACAATCACAAATAGTAGATGTACTTTGTAACTACTAACATCTCACAATCACAAATAGTAGATGTTCTTTGTAACTACTAACATCTCACAATCACAAATAGTAGATGTTCTTTGTAACTACTAACATCTCACAATCACAAATAGTAGATGTACTTTGTGACTACTAACATCTCACAATCACAAATAGTATATGTTCTTTGTAACTACTAACATCTCACAATCACAAATAGTAGATGTACTTTGTGACTACTAACATCTCACAATCACAAATGGTAGATGTTCGTTCTAACTACTAACATCTCACAATCACAAATAGTATATGTTCTTTGTAACTACTAACATCTCACAATCACAAATAGTAGATGTTCTTTGTAACTACTAACATCTCACAATCACAAATAGTCTCATAATCACAAATAGTAGATGTACTTTGTAACTACTAACATCTCACAATCACAAATAGTATATGTTCTTTGTAACTACTAACATCTCACAATCACAAATAGTATATGTTCTTTGTAACTACTAACATCTCACAATCACAAATAGTCTCATAATCACAAATAGTAGATGTACTTTGTAACTACTAACATCTCACAATCACAAATAGTATATGTTCTTTGTAACTACTAACATCTCACAATCACAAATAGTATATGTTCTTTGTAACTACTAACATCTCACAATCACAAATAGTCTCATAATCACAAATAGTAGATGTACTTTGTAACTACTAACATCTCACAATCACAAATAGTATATGTTCTTTGTAACTACTAACATCTCACATCACAAATAGTAGATGTTCTTTGTAACTACTAACATCTCACAATCACAAATAGTATATGTTCTTTGTAACTACTAACATCACACAATCACAAATAGTAGATGTACTTTGTAACTACTAACATCTCACAATCACAAATAGTATATGTTCTTTGTAACTACTAACATCACACAATCACAAATAGTAGATGTTCTTTGTAACTACTAACATCTCACAATCACAAATAGTATATGTTCTTTGTAACTACTAACATCTCACAATCACAAATAGTAGATGTACTTTGTAACTACTAACATCTCACAATCACAAATAGTAGATGTTCGTTCTAACTACTAACATCTCACAATCACAAATAGTATATGTTCTTTGTAACTACTAACATCACACAATCACAAATAGTAGATGTTCTTTGTAACTACTAACATCTCACAATCACAAATAGTATATGTTCTTTGTAACTACTAACATCTCACAATCACAAATAGTAGATGTACTTTGTAACTACTAACATCTCACAATCACAAATAGTAGATGTTCGTTCTAACTACTAACATCTCACAATCACAAATAGTAGATGTTCTTTGTAACTACTAACAACTCACAATCACAAATAGTATATGTTCTTTGTAACTACTAACATCTCACAATCACAAATAGTCTCATAATCACAAATAATAGATGTTCTTTGTAACTACTAACATCTCACAATCACAAATAGTATATGTTCTTTGTAACTACTAACATCTCACAATCACAAATAGTATATGTTCTTTGTAACTACTAACATCTCACAATCACAAATAGTATATGTTCTTTGTAACTACTAACATCTCACAATCACAAATAGTAGATGTACTTTGTAACTACTAACATCTCACAATCACAAATAGTCTCATAATCACAAATAGTAGATGTTCTTTGTAACTACTAACATCTCACAATCACAAATAGTCTCATAATCACAAATAGTAGATGTTCTTTGTAACTACTAACATCTCACAATCACAAATAGTCTCATAATCACAAATAGTAGATGTTCTTTGTAACTACTAACATCTCACAATCACAAATAGTATATGTTCTTTGTAACTAATAACATCTCACAATCACAAATAGTATATGTTCTTTGTAACTACTAACATCTCACAATCACAAATAGTAGATGTACTTTGTAACTACTAACATCTCACAATCACAAATAGTAGATGTTCTTTGTAACTACTAACATCTCACAATCACAAATAGTAGATGTACTTTGTGACTACTAACATCTCACAATCACAAATAGTATATGTTCTTTGTAACTACTAACATCACACAATCACAAATAGTATATGTTCTTTGTAACTACTAACATCACACAATCACAAATAGTAGATGTACTTTGTAACTACTAACATCTCACAATCACAAATAGTAGATGTTCTTTGTAACTACTAACATCTCACAATCACAAATAGTAGATGTACTTTGTGACTACTAACATCTCTCAATCACAAATAGTATATGTTCTTTGTAACTACTAACATCACACAATCACAAATAGTATATGTTCTTTGTAACTACTAACATCACACAATCACAAATAGTAGATGTACTTTGTGACTACTAACATCTCACCATCACAAATAGTATATGTTCTTTGTAACTACTAACATCTCACAATCACAAATAGTAGATGTTCGTTCTAACTACTAACATCTCACAATCACAAACAGTAGATGTTCGTTCTAACTACTAACATCTCACAATCACAAATAGTAGATGTTCTTTATAACTACTAACATCTCACAATCACAAATAGTATATGTTCTTTGTAACTACTAACATCTCACAATCACAAATAGTAGATGTTCGTTCTAACTACTAACATCTCACAATCACAAATAGTAGATGTTCGTTCTAACTACTAACATCTCACAATCACAAATAGTATATGTTCTTTATAACTACTAACATCTCACAATCACAAATAGTAGATGTACTTTGTAGCTACTAACATCTCACAATCACAAATAGTAGATGTTCTTTGTAACTACTAACATCTCACAATCACAAATAGTAGATGTTCGTTCTAACTACTAACATCTCACAATCACAAATAGTATATGTTCTTTATAACTACTAACATCTCACAATCACAAATAGTAGATGTTCTTTATAACTACTAACATCTCACAATCACAAATAGTATATGTTCTTTATAACTACTAACATCTCACAATCACAAATAGTGGATGTTCTTTGTAACTACTAACATCACACAATCACAAATAGTAGATGTACTTTGTAACTACTAACATCTCACAATCACAAATAGTAGATGTTCGTTCTAACTACTAACATCTCACAATCACAAATAGTATATGTTCTTTATAACTACTAACATCTCACAATCACAAATAGTAGATGTACTTTGTAACTACTAACATCTCACCATCACAAATAGTATATGTTCTTTGTAACTACTAACATCTCACAATCACAAATAGTAGATGTTCGTTCTAACTACTAACATCTCACAATCACAAATAGTAGATGTTCGTTCTAACTACTAACATCTCACAATCACAAATAGTAGATGTTCTTTATAACTACTAACATCTCACAATCACAAATAGTATATGTTCTTTGTAACTACTAACATCTCACAATCACAAATAGTAGATGTTCGTTCTAACTACTAACATCTCACAATCACAAATAGTAGATGTTCGTTCTAACTACTAACATCTCACAATCACAAATAGTATATGTTCTTTATAACTACTAACATCTCACAATCACAAATAGTAGATGTACTTTGTAACTACTAACATCTCACAATCACAAATAGTATATGTTCTTTGTAACTACTAACATCTCACAATCACAAAGAGTAGATGTTCTTTGTAACTACTAACATCTCACAATCACAAATAGTAGATGTTCTTTGTAACTACTAACATCTCACAATCACAAATAGTATATGTTCTTTGTAACTACTAACATCTCACAATCACAAATAGTCTCATAATCACAAATAGTATATGTTCTTTGTAACTACTAACATCTCACAATCACAAATAGTAGATGTTCTTTGTAACTACTAACATCTCACAATCACAAATAGTAGATGTACTTTGTGACTACTAACATCTCACAATCACAAATGGTAGATGTTCGTTCTAACTACTAACATCTCACAATCACAAATAGTAGATGTTCTTTGTAACTACTAACATCTCACAATCACAAATAGTAGATGTACTTTGTGACTACTAACATCTCACAATCACAAATGGTAGATATTCGTTCTAACTACTAACATCTCACAATCACAAATAGTAGATGTTCGTTCTAACTACTAACATCTCACAATCACAAATAGTATATGTTCTTTGTAACTACTAACATCTCACAATCACAAATAGTAGATGTTCGTTCTAACTACTAACATCTCACAATCACAAATAGTAGATGTACTTTGTAATAGTAGATGTACTTTGTGACTACTAACATCTCACAATCACAAATGGTAGATGTTCGTTCTAACTACTAACATCTCACAATCACAAATAGTAGATGTTCGTTCTAACTACTAACATCTCACAATCACAAATAGTATATGTTCTTTGTAACTACTAACATCTCACAATCACAAATAGTAGATGTTCGTTCTAACTACTAACATCTCACAATCACAAATAGTAGATGTTCGTTCTAACTACTAACATCTCACAATCACAAATAGTATATGTTCTTTGTAACTACTAACATCTCACAATCACAAATAGTCTCATAATCACAAATAGTAGATGTTCTTTGTAACTACTAACATCTCACAATCACAAATAGTAGATGTTCTTTGTAACTACTAACATCTCACAATCACAAATAGTAGATGTTCGTTCTAACTACTAACATCTCACAATCACAAATAGTATATGTTCTTTGTAACTACTAACATCTCACAATCACAAATAGTATATGTTCTTTATAACTACTAACATCTCACAATCACAAATAGTAGATGTACTTTGTAACTACTAACATCTCACAATCACAAATAGTAGATTTTCTTTGTAACTACTAACATCTCACAATCACAAATAGTAGATGTACTTTGTAACTACTAACATCTCACAATCACAAATAGTAGATGTTCTTTGTAACTACTAACATCTCACAATCACAAATAGTAGATGTTCTTTGTAACTACTAACATCTCACAATCACAAATAGTAGATGTACTTTGTGACTACTAACATCTCACAATCACAAATAGTATATGTTCTTTGTAACTACTAACATCTCACAATCACAAATAGTAGATGTACTTTGTGACTACTAACATCTCACAATCACAAATGGTAGATGTTCGTTCTAACTACTAACATCTCACAATCACAAATAGTATATGTTCTTTGTAACTACTAACATCTCACAATCACAAATAGTAGATGTTCTTTGTAACTACTAACATCTCACAATCACAAATAGTATATGTTCTTTGTAACTACTAACATCTCACCATAACAAATAGTAGATGTTCTTTGTAACTACTAACATCTCACAATCACAAATAGTATATGTTCTTTATAACTACTAACATCTCACAATCACAAATAGTAGATGTACTTTGTAACTACTAACATCTCACAATCACAAATAGTAGATGTTCTTTGTAACTACTAACATCTCACAATCACAAATAGTAGATGTTCTTTGTAACTACTAACATTTCACAATCACAAATAGTAGATGTTCGTTCTAACTACTAACATCTCACAATCACAAATAGTAGATGTTCGTTCTAACTACTAACATCTCACAATCACAAATAGTATATGTTCTTTATAACTACTAACATCTCACAATCACAAATAGTAGATGTACTTTGTAACTACTAACATCTCACAATCACAAATAGTATATGTTCTTTGTAACTACTAACATCTCACAATCACAAAGAGTAGATGTTCTTTGTAACTACTAACATCTCACAATCACAAATAGTAGATGTTCTTTGTAACTACTAACATCTCACAATCACAAATAGTATATGTTCTTTGTAACTACTAACATCTCACAATCACAAATAGTCTCATAATCACAAATAGTATATGTTCTTTGTAACTACTAACATCTCACAATCACAAATAGTAGATGTTCTTTGTAACTACTAACATCTCACAATCACAAATAGTAGATGTACTTTGTGACTACTAACATCTCACAATCACAAATGGTAGATGTTCGTTCTAACTACTAACATCTCACAATCACAAATAGTAGATGTTCTTTGTAACTACTAACATCTCACAATCACAAATAGTAGATGTACTTTGTGACTACTAACATCTCACAATCACAAATGGTAGATATTCGTTCTAACTACTAACATCTCACAATCACAAATAGTAGATGTTCGTTCTAACTACTAACATCTCACAATCACAAATAGTATATGTTCTTTGTAACTACTAACATCTCACAATCACAAATAGTAGATGTTCGTTCTAACTACTAACATCTCACAATCACAAATAGTAGATGTACTTTGTAATAGTAGATGTACTTTGTGACTACTAACATCTCACAATCACAAATGGTAGATGTTCGTTCTAACTACTAACATCTCACAATCACAAATAGTAGATGTTCGTTTTAACTACTAACATCTCACAATCACAAATAGTATATGTTCTTTGTAACTACTAACATCTCACAATCACAAATAGTAGATGTTCGTTCTAACTACTAACATCTCACAATCACAAATAGTAGATGTTCGTTCTAACTACTAACATCTCACAATCACAAATAGTATATGTTCTTTGTAACTACTAACATCTCACAATCACAAATAGTCTCATAATCACAAATAGTAGATGTTCTTTGTAACTACTAACATCTCACAATCACAAATAGTAGATGTTCTTTGTAACTACTAACATCTCACAATCACAAATAGTAGATGTTCGTTCTAACTACTAACATCTCACAATCACAAATAGTAGATGTTCGTTCTAACTACTAACATCTCACAATCACAAATAGTATATGTTCTTTATAACTACTAACATCTCACAATCACAAATAGTAGATGTACTTTGTAACTACTAACATCTCACAATCACAAATAGTATATGTTCTTTGTAACTACTAACATCTCACAATCACAAAGAGTAGATGTTCTTTGTAACTACTAACATCTCACAATCACAAATAGTAGATGTTCTTTGTAACTACTAACATCTCACAATCACAAATAGTATATGTTCTTTGTAACTACTAACATCTCACAATCACAAATAGTCTCATAATCACAAATAGTATATGTTCTTTGTAACTACTAACATCTCACAATCACAAATAGTAGATGTTCTTTGTAACTACTAACATCTCACAATCACAAATAGTAGATGTACTTTGTGACTACTAACATCTCACAATCACAAATGGTAGATGTTCGTTCTAACTACTAACATCTCACAATCACAAATAGTAGATGTTCTTTGTAACTACTAACATCTCACAATCACAAATGGTAGATATTCGTTCTAACTACTAACATCTCACAATCACAAATAGTAGATGTTCGTTCTAACTACTAACATCTCACAATCACAAATAGTATATGTTCTTTGTAACTACTAACATCTCACAATCACAAATAGTAGATGTTCGTTCTAACTACTAACATCTCACAATCACAAATAGTAGATGTACTTTGTAATAGTAGATGTACTTTGTGACTACTAACATCTCACAATCACAAATGGTAGATGTTCGTTCTAACTACTAACATCTCACAATCACAAATAGTAGATGTTCGTTCTAACTACTAACATCTCACAATCACAAATAGTATATGTTCTTTGTAACTACTAACATCTCACAATCACAAATAGTAGATGTTCGTTCTAACTACTAACATCTCACAATCACAAATAGTAGATGTTCGTTCTAACTACTAACATCTCACAATCACAAATAGTATATGTTCTTTGTAACTACTAACATCTCACAATCACAAATAGTCTCATAATCACAAATAGTAGATGTTCTTTGTAACTACTAACATCTCACAATCACAAATAGTAGATGTTCTTTGTAACTACTAACATCTCACAATCACAAATAGTAGATGTTCGTTCTAACTACTAACATCTCACAATCACAAATAGTATATGTTCTTTGTAACTACTAACATCTCACAATCACAAATAGTATATGTTCTTTATAACTACTAACATCTCACAATCACAAATAGTAGATGTACTTTGTAACTACTAACATCTCACAATCACAAATAGTAGATGTTCTTTGTAACTACTAACATCTCACAATCACAAATAGTAGATGTACTTTGTAACTACTAACATCTCACAATCACAAATAGTAGATGTTCTTTGTAACTACTAACATCTCACAATCACAAATAGTATATGTTCTTTGTAACTACTAACATCTCACAATCACAAATAGTAGATGTACTTTGTGACTACTAACATCTCACAATCACAAATAGTATATGTTCTTTGTAACTACTAACATCTCACAATCACAAATAGTAGATGTACTTTGTGACTACTAACATCTCACAATCACAAATGGTAGATGTTCGTTCTAACTACTAACATCTCACAATCACAAATAGTATATGTTCTTTGTAACTACTAACATCTCACAATCACAAATAGTAGATGTTCTTTGTAACTACTAACATCTCACAATCACAAATAGTAGATGTACTTTGTGACTACTAACATCTCACCATAACAAATAGTAGATGTTCTTTGTAACTACTAACATCTCACAATCACAAATAGTATATGTTCTTTATAACTACTAACATCTCACAATCACAAATAGTAGATGTACTTTGTAACTACTAACATCTCACAATCACAAATAGTAGATGTTCTTTGTAACTACTAACATCTCACAATCACAAATAGTAGATGTTCTTTGTAACTACTAACATCTCACAATCACAAATAGTAGATGTTCGTTCTAACTACTAACATCTCACAATCACAAATAGTAGATGTTCGTTCTAACTACTAACATCTCACAATCACAAAACGAATTATCGAGTACTGCGAACGTTTATTGAAAGATACAACGTTAAGGAACGTGACTAGTAAGTCTTCTCATGGGGTGTTCAACATAATTTTTTGATTTTCAGTTTTGTTTTTCTCAACTTTAAACCGGAACATATATCCATCTATGATACGCAGAGATGTGGTGACACGGGGTCGATTCATTTCCCACCCTTGGAAATGTCATACCTGACACAACACTTGATGGAAATTTCACAACAAAAATAGGTTGAAATAGTTCTCGTTGTTTGATTGCTAACAATGTTTAGTTGGAAATGTGTCGGTTTTAGACCAACTTTTTCATATTGTACTACTTTGTTCAGAAGTTTGGACTGAAAAGGCAATCAGTTAGAACTTTTGCAATCTTAGGGGTGTCAGATTGATAAACGTTGGTGATTGGAATTACACGGAGTAGCGACATTGAATGAGACTTGCGGTATTGTATAGCCAACATTGGCATGTCACATGTGCTATGAATAATCAACGATATTTCGAAGAATGTAAACGGTGAGTGAAGTTTGTGATTTGCCGAGTATATATACTGCATTTAACCTATATTAGTTATATTGACTAACTGTTATTCAAATTCAAATTACTCGATATCTGGAATTCATATGCATTTGGGTTTGGGTTCAAGATGTGCATTTTGGAAATTATAGCATGGATACCTGATCACCCAAACGGAGCCCCTATATCACTGTATCGATATGTTATAATAGGGCAGTCAGTTATAGGATGACTACCCCTCCTATGGGAGCCTATATCGCGCCCCTGTTTCGATATTATGGTGGAAACTCCCCTCACCAAACAAACGCCCCTGCATCGATATGTTATGATAAGAGGGGCGGATTAGATTGAAATTTTTCCTTTTCGCAGATCACAATTACGGCTGAGCGTGGTAGTGGCATTAAAAGCGATATTGCTGTAGACGACATATCTATGAATACAGGGGCCTGCCAATGACGTAAGTAATCATAACTGAATTAAGACGTGCCGACTGTGGTTGTGTGTTGTGTGTCACACCAAACCTCAACATTGGTAACATTCTCAACAGTTGGAAATGTCATGACTGACGCAACATCAGTTCGAAATACTAAATACATAAAATGCTAAACACATAAAATACTATACACATAAATTACTATACATAGATATACACATAAAATACTATATATAGATATACTCGTAAAATACTATATATAGATATACACATAAAATACTATATATAGTTATACACATAAAATACTATATATAGATATACACATAAAATGCTAAACACATAAAATACTATACACATAAAATACTATACATAGATATACACATACAATACTATATATAGATATACACATAAAATACTATATATAGGTATACACATAAAATACTATACACATAAAATACTAAACACATAAAATACTATACACATAAAATACTAAACACATAAAATACTAAACACATAAAATACTATACACTAAACACATAAAATACAAAACACATATACGTTGCATTATTCTCACAGTTTGAATTTCCAAACATTCTTATTGGGGAAGTTGTTGTTTTTGAACCAACAATCATATATTCCCTTATTTTGTCAAAATTTGGGACCGAATTGCCATCAGTTGGAAAATATTACATTAGAGTGTCAGGTTGGAAATTACTCAATGTGGTGCGAATTAAATATCGCGAACTTGGAATACAAGTATGATCGGTTGACACCACCCCGAAGAATTTAATGATATACAGATACACACATGAATGGCATTTTATAGTTGAGCGCATGTTTTTAATGATATATATATACACTTTCAATGGCATTTTATAGTTGACCGCATGTTTTTATTACAGTAGCAAAACTGAAAATTTCACGAAAACTGGTGATTCCCGACTTCCATAGTTTGGCAATTACCAAGTTTTAAAACCTCATAGAAATATCAGTTTCTCACAGCTGGAAATGTGAAAGGATTGAGTCTACTGATATGTATGTATAGTAAACTGGACATTGTTTCCTACCTCTAACTACTTTTGAATTTCAATCGCATATAACTCTTACCTCCACCTCAGAAGTAGGTGACATTTTAACAGAAACAAATACTTATTGGAGCTAAATTACATAACACTGCAGTTTAATTCATATGAAGTTAAAAAAAATCCAAAAATAACATGGAGTTCTAGTACATTGATTGGTTTATTAGTTCAAACCAGTCGATTCACTTTTTTGGACTAGAAAGTTCATTTTGAAAGAAGTGTCCCAACGTTATCTAATATATGGTATCATTTCCGCAAAAATAAACCAGTACCACTAAACACGTTTCTAGGTTTCCGAGGATGTACAGTTTGAGGATGTAAATACGTTTCTAGGTTTCCGAGGATGTACAGTTTGAGGATGTAAATACGTTTCTAGTTTTCCGAGGATGTACAGTTTGAGGATGTAAATACGTTTCTAGGTTTCCGAGGATGTACAGTTTGAGGATGTAAATACGTTTCTAGTTTTCCGAGGATGTACAGTTTGAGGATGTAAATACGTTTCTAGGTTTCCGAGGATGTACAGTTTGAGGATGTAAATGTGTGAACAGTTAGCACAGTGTGTAAGCCTGAACTCGAGGATTTACCTTTCTTCAGAGAAATGCTCCTACGTTCTTCGTATTTGCATCATGCTTGACCGACACTGATCACATGTGTACAAAATCTATTAATAAAGGGGTTAAATGTCGACAAATGAATAAGTCAACATAACCACGCGACTAACCAATTATCTAACTTTGTTATTCATACCAAAACAACTATTTCAAATGCATATGTATACAAATGAACGCAATATTTCTCAGATTTTGTGTTAATTTTTCGCCCGTTTAGGCGATATACTCATACTCAAAGTACCTTAACTATATCCAGGAGCAAATGACTTCTCATCAGAACACTGTATATCCCCTCTATTGTAGTTAAAGCTTGGTTGGGGTTGACGCCATGAACTTAGTAAAATTGCAAACGAATTGGTCTACAAGTAGCTGTCCTCTCTGTACTACTTTAGTCGCTGAGTGCACTTCTGTTTGCAGACAAGCCAAATGACACTGTATTACTTTAGTAGCTTTGATATTTCAAAGTGGGTTATGCGAAGGCACAGCAGTCTACATTCTTAAGTTTTGTACTAATATACATTATATACATTTTAATTTAACACATCGAATTTAACCTGTCTTTTTTGATCACTTTTCTGTTATTGTGATCTCACTTTAATAACCGGTGAAGCGTACAGGTATAAATTGTGATCTCAATTTAATAACCGGGGAAGCGTACAGGTATAAACTGTGATCTCGTGCGGCGTGTTGACCTGACACCGAGTGCGCATGTGTGTCACATGAACTTCCGATTAAAGTCGACTCATTAGTTTATACATATTGTATTTGTACAACACGCTATACATATTTGATTAATCTGGACATCGCAGACTGAGAGTTTGGGAATATAAATAGCCGAAATCCAATTATGTCTAAATCAATGTCGTCGCACAGTTTTGAAATCTTAAAAGCTATATATGCTACACCTTGTATGTATAGTTTATTCTTACACCAGTTGATAATGGTGCGGAGAAAGAATGAGTCGCATGATAACAAATCACACAGAGATACACAACAATATACGCAACATAAATATCACCCAGATCGCTTAAGAATGGAGATCTACACCTAATCTGACTACCGGAACAGTTCAAAATCAATGTGCTGGTACGTGTCGTCCGGATGAGAATAGGCAATAGTCAATGTGCTAGTGCGGGTCGTCCGGTTAAGAATAGGCAATAGTCAATGTGCTAGTGCGGGTCGTCCGGATGAGAATAGGCAATAGTCAATCTGCTAGTATAGGTCGTCCGGTGATAATAGACAATAGTCAATGTGCTAGTGCGGGTCGTCCGGATGAGAATAGGCAATAGTCAATCTGCTAGTATATGTCGTCCGGGTAAGAATAGGCAATAGTCCATGTGCTAGTGCGGGTCGTCCGGGTGAGAATAGGCAATAGTCAATGTGCTAGTGCGGGTCGTCCGGATGAGAATAGGCAATAGTCAATCTGCTAGTATAGGTCGTCCGGGTAAGAATAGGCAATAGTCAATGTGCTAGTGCGGGTCGTCCGGATGAGAATAGGCAATAGTCAATGTGCTAGTATAGGTCGTCCGGTGATAATAGGCAATAGTCAATGTGCTAGTACGGGTCATCATTATGAGAATAGGCAATAGTCAATGTGCTAGTGCGGGTCGTCAGGATGAGAATATGCAATAGTCAATATGCTAGTGCGGGTCGTCAGGATGAGAATAGGCAATAGTCAATGTGCTAGTACATGTCGTCCGGTGATAATAGGCAATAGTCAATGTGCTAGTATAGGTCGTCCGGATGAGAATAGGCAATAGTCAATGTGCTAGTATAGGTCGTCCGGGTAAGAATAGGCAATAGTCAATGGGGGAATTACAGTAATCTTCCTATATTCAGATATCATATTAACCCTGACATACTGAATTCACAATGAACCATTTAGTATGGTGAATATGTGACAGGCGCATGCACTGATCTACCTTTGTCGATAACATGAACCTTCGAGCTTATGGATAGGTAGTGGTAAATCCACATCCGATGTTTCAAACTTAAAGCATAATATATCAACATGCATTGATATGCTGTCACTTAATTTGAGAGATTTTAATAATTACCATCATAGACGACTATAGGTCGTTATGATTGCGTACCCCGTATATGGCAACAGTAGACGTACATGTGTTGCGGAGAAACCCGCTTCGTTTATAAAACAGTTATTTACCCGAACAATTGACACCATATGCTCCTATTATCTGTACAACTTCGGGCATATGCATACTCAATTTAAATCAAATGTTGGTACCGGCAAACAACTCGTGAAATAATGTTTTGATTCAATGCGTATTCTTGCACAAACGGATATTTATTGAGACACTGAATCATGTATGACGTAGTTCGCTGATTTGAAGCGTATCAACTTCAACTGTACATGTGTGGTGTGACATGTTATACGCGAAAAACTATTAAAATATTCTGCCGAATGATAACACGATCAATCGGATATCTACATCATTCACGTTCCCGACATTGGTATTCAAGTCTCACTACCTTCTCCGAACCGCAATCGACTAGGGCTTCACGGTATCCACCTTCACAATACCGACTACGATATTTGATGAAATACCGCGGTATGACTATAAACCGTCAATAATAATTTCCAAACATTCTGCTAGTCAAGATCCTTTGGAATATGCAGTACGAAATTTAATATTTGAGTGTGAATGTGAAACAGGACAACGCAATGCATGTCACTTGTGATCATAACTACTTTGAGCTGCATATATGAGACGACTGTAAACACACACCCATCATTACACAACGCGTTGACACTCCAATTGTTGTGAATGCTTTTAGGACTTTCTTCAGTTTTGCTCTGGGCGTCTTGTCGGGCTGGTTATATATTCACGTATCGCTGGTTCTCGTTTCGTATCGCTGGTTCTCTTTCATTACTTACAAGCACGCGTTATTGCCTCGGAATATATTAAATTTGTTGACATTTGCTGTCGTAAAACCGACTAAAGGAAGAAAATATAGCGTGTCGCGATATACCGACTATTCAAGTAATCCAATACCGACTACACGGTATTTAAAATAAAACCGCGGTATGACTAAATACCGAAAAACCGTGAAGCCCTACAATCGACGCGTTCCGTGTCTCGTCGAATACGGATATCGGAAAAGCTCATGGTGGTGATAACCTATATATATGATTTCACAAACCTCATGGTGGTGATAACCTATATAGATCACTTCATAAACATCACGGTGGTGATAACCTATATATATCACTTCATAAACCCCATGGTGGTGATAGCCTATATATATCACTTCATATATGTTTTTTAAATGCAGATGGGATCGACAGTGAGAGTTGGACAGGAAACACAATGGACATATAACACAATGGACAGGAAACACAATGGACAGAAAACACAATGGACAGGAAACACAATGGACAGGAAACACAATGGACAGGAAACACAATGGACAGGAAACACAATGGACAGGCAACACAATGGACATGTAACACAATGGACATGTAACACAATGGACATGTAACACAATGGACATGTAACACAATGGACAGGAAACACAATGGACAGGACACACAATGGACATGTAACACAATGGACATATAACACAATGGACATATAACACAATGGACAGGAACACAATGGACAGGAAACACAATGGACAGGAAACATATGGACAAATTGCAGCATAGGACATCACGACAAGGTGGAATCAGGCGGAACCACACAGGCGCGGAATGTTGCCGTATGTGCCAGAAATCGCACTGTCAATCGGTAGCCCACCACACCACCACCTTATTCAAGTTTCCGACATTTAGCCACAGCACATCAGAATGCCCAACAACAGTGCAGCGTTACCAACCATCCACTGGGCGCAAATAGTCCGCCACCGCCATACTATATTTATCACAACATCGCATAGATATACATCCACTGGGCGCAAATAGTCCGCCACCGCCATACTCTATTTATCACAACATCGCAAAGATATACATGCACTTGTACACCTCTTCATAGATATACATGCACTTGTACACCTCTTCATAGATATACATGCACTTCTACACCTCTTCAAAGATATACATGCACTTCTACACCTCTTCATAGATATACATGCACTTCTACACCTCTTCATAGGTATACATGCACTTGTACACCTCTTCATAGATTTACATGCACTTCTACACATCTTTATAGATATACATCCACTTCTACACCTCTTCATATATATACATCCACTTCTACACCTCTTCAAAGATATACATGCACTTCTACACCTCTTCATAGATATACATGCACGTCTACACCTCTTCAAAGATATACATGCACTTCTACACCTCTTCATAGATATACATGCACTTCTACATCTCTTCTACACCTCTTCTACACCTCTTCTACACATCTTCTACACCTCTTCTACACCTCTTCTACACCTCTTCTACACCACTTATACATCTCTTCTACACCTCGTCTACACCTCTTCTACACCTCTTCTACACATCTTCCTAACATCATGTACTCAGCATAATGACAGTCACTAGTTTTCGAATCGAATGCTCTAATTACCACGCCTTGTATATGAATCGAATGCTCTAATTACCACGCCTTGTATATGAATAGAATGCTCTAATTACCACGCCTTGTATATCAATCGAATGCTCTAATTACCACGCCTTGTATATGAATCGAATGCTCTAATTACCACGCCTTGTATATGAATCGAATGCTCTAATTACCACGCCTTGTATATGTCGTCAAATATCGGTATAACTTTCAAGCATATTAGTTTAAATGGCAAAACTTCCTTGTCGTATTTAACTCGAGAGAGAGAGCTGCAAAGGGTTGTCTCGTCTATATGTATTCATTTATTATTATTTATTTATTATGCGATGATCATCGATGCCGAGAATAGCCAAATTGAATTGTACATATTTGAAATATTGTTGGATAAGATTTTGACAAGCTGATCATATTAGGATCATGCTTTCTACTGAGAAACGTGTCTTCATAAGTCGAGTGACCTCAATACGAGGTGTGGTAATCCATGGAATCATAAGTCACGTGACCTCAATACGAGGTGTGGTAATCCATGGAATCATAAGTCACGTGACCTCAATACGAGGTGTGGTAATCCCTGTATTCATAAGTCACGTGATCTCAATACGAGGTGTGGTAATCCGTGGAATCGTAAGTCACGTGACCTCAATACGAGGTGTGGTAATCCCTGTATTCTAAATCTGCTTATCGTCATCTATGGCGTCATCGGAAACAAGTATGCATGATCTTTCTTGCAATGCTGTGCTGTCTTTTTTCGATAGCCAATTTATTATGCAAAGTGATAATATTATGTGTTAGGGTTATGGTCAGGGTTATGATTAGGGTTAGGGCTAGGGTTATGGTTAGGGTTAGGACTAGGTCTAGGGTTAGGGTCAGGGCATGTATTATGGTTAGGGCTATGGTTAGTGTTAGTGTTAGGTTTAGAGTTGGGGTTAGGTTATGGTTATGGCTAGGGTTAGGGTTAGGGTCAGGGCTAGGGTTAGGGCTACGGTTAGGGTTAGGGTTAGGGATACGGTTAGGGATAGGTTAGGTTTAGAGTTAGGTTTAGGGTTAGAGCTATAATTAGGGCTCGGGTTAGGTTTAGAGTTAGGGTTAGTGTATTCTTACACGAAGGACATACCTCTCGGGCTGTATTCACCAACTAGGTTTATATATAGTCCAGGTAGTTTATACGAGGCTCGTATTCACCAGCTAGGTTTAGATATATAATCCAGGTAGTTTATACGAGGCGACGCTCTGTGCAAAGCTCTCGGTAGATGTCGATGAAAAGACTTCGCCGCGCAGTATAGTATTATCAAATCAAGGTGATTGGCGGCAAATCGGCAATTATAGATATACCACCGGTTACACTAACACGCTGTACATGTCAGTGAACGTTTGGCTCATCACAATCATGATTAATCGATGGAAAGGAATGATGCAACACTTTTTGAACATATAGTGCATTCAAACATCAAAATCCTTGAAAATAAAGAGACCGAACTATCCACCAGTACGGGAAATGGTAGGGAAATTTGCAAATAGATCATATCTGGTATTTGGACTGTTATTAAAATCTATAGCTTACAGGACGTGGTGACATGATTTTTTTTAATGGGGGGGGGGGGGTCACACAAAGCCCCTCCAACTGCTGTCAAAGCTTCAACAGTTGGAAATTTCATAACCTGAAACAACATTAGTTGCAAATGTCACATCAACAAAATATTTTCATCAGTTGGAAATTTTCCGACCTTATGTGGGTATCAGGTTGGAAATTTCCAAAACTTGGAAAGCATGTGTCCTGCTTCCTCCCCGTGGCCAGTCAAAAAACTGCCAATTATTCTATATTTTAGCCGTACTAGGTTTGTCAGGTTGGAAATTTCCGACGATTGGAAATTAAGCTCGAGGCTGGGATTTTTCCGATTTCAAAATGTTCTCAGACCGAGTAGTCCGTCCAGTTTATATTGATCGTCCCTCCCCGTCGTCGCGTGAATTTATGTGGAGCTGGATAACCATATGTTAGGATTTATTGCAATGTTTACGTCAGATCTAAACAAATTCTCCAATTGGACAGCGCCATGGTTGGCCCAGTAGATTATGTTGATCCCTCCGCTAGTGACCACATGGTGCAAATGGAATTACGCAAACATATGCTTGGCTGGATGAAAGGTATGGGAGGCCAAATTCACATTTAATAATTAATTGCACTCTTAAAACGACTGTGTGGTAGAACCACACAGTTACCACACAGTTTGTGTAGCCATTTGATCGAGCACAACATTGTGTGGTGAATTGTGTGGCAAACGATCACACAATTGTTGTGTGGTGGTGGCGAACAAACTGTGTGGATCGACCAAACAACTTGTTCTTTGTAGGCACACATTAAATGTGTGCTAAGTTGCGCACAAGATTGTGTGGATGCAGATGAACAGTTTATGTGTGGTAACTGACCTACATAGTTGTGTAGTTGACACACACAAAGATGTTTGGGTCCAGCACATTTATTTGTTCGTTGAATGGACACAAATATGTTTGCACTAAGGAAACAATATGTTCACCGCTACCACACAATGTTGTTGGGCGAGACTACACATATGTGTTAATCACATGCGTACACATTTGTGTGGTGGATCCAAACAATAGTGTTCACCGCCATTACACTATTTGTATTGTTATTGTACACAATGTTGTTGGGCGAGACTACACATATGTGTTAATCACATGCGTACACATTTGTGTGGTTGATCCAAACAATAGTGTTTACCGCCATTACACTATTTGTATTCTTCTTGTGCACAATGCTGTTGGGCAAGACAACACATATGTGTTAATTACATGTGTACAAATTTGTGTGGTCGATCCAAACAATAGGCTGCTAATCCTGCAAAAAAAAAGTCATATTCAACGAAGAGTGTTTACACCGATATTTATTGGCCATACATATAGTTCGGCTATCGTTGGACTTTTTTTTCCCCGCCATACATATGAAATGTTATAGTCTACTGATGCTTGACGTGCGGCGCTGGACGTTTTCGAATATTAACTTATCAAACAGCAAACATGCATATCCCGGGGTCCGCGGCCTTCTTGTGTGTACACAGCAGAAATCGTGATTGTCGAATGATAGATTATAGCTATACTCTTTAATTTCAATAATACAACGACACAAAACAGCCGTCTAACACATTCACATAATATTTTGGTCATCCGACGAGATTTCAAAGAAATTCTAAACTATAAGCGTGCATGTTTCAGTTCCGTCAATGGGTTTCACATCAATAACTAGAATTTTCCTCAAACTTGATTGTATTGGAACAATTCGAAAGTCAGTCTCTGCTATATATATACATATATATGTATAGTGCTATACATTGCTATACTGGTTGGCTGTCTTACACCAAACTCACCCTCATGTGTGTAGAAGAACAAGCTCTAAAACTAACTGAAGCTTTCTGAGATCCCTTGAACTATACAAGGAAATTAAGGGCTCCAAAGAGGATAGTCTTTTTGAATGTATATATATATCGGTGCAATTTCTGGGCGAAATCTCGAGTTCACGAAGAATTGAAGTCATCGCCTCTTGCACAGAAACCAAATTACAGCACATGACATCATCATATGTATACCAAAATCATTGATTGTGGAATTTGTGTCTAACTCATACATTCCACCGTGGTTCTTGGTTGGTTGGCCAGGGTTGGCTAGAGTTTATCTGCGTCGTTGCCAAGGCAGTCATGTCCATATCTTGTTATTTACATCGACGTCGCACCGCGTGACCGCCATGATTTCACCATTAATTGAACCTGTAAGCAGAGAAGGTATTTTGTTTATAACATGCCATTGTGGGAATATTATTTACAGTGTATGTACATCTATAACAGTATTATAATTCATACATTAAAGAGCGCATTTTCAGAAAGGAATATAGTTTTTGAAACATGCTAAATATATACATATACTACTCATTATAGCTTCACATAATGAATGTTCGGACATTTTATAAAAATATTTTACTTTATCTATATGGCCAGATCGATGCCCCATTAAGCACAATCTTGACACGGGAAATTTGCAATTTTACATGTGTATATCATATATTCATTTATATGGAGGAATTGAAGATATATATTATGAAATTTATTGAATGACATAATATTCTTCACAATTTAAAGTTTTGGACACAAACGGTGGCTACATATGTATTAGATATACGACATCACCCCCACCCCCGGACCCTCCCTCGGTAACCGAATTTACGCAAGGAGCCAAAATATGCATGTTAATTTTTCACATCGTCTTGGTAAACCACCAATATAATGGACAAATAAATACCCCACCACCCAAAAATTTGTTTCACTTGGTACATTGATCGTCCATTGTGGCATTTCAAGGTTTATTGCAACAGTGATGCTCATGATCATCATATTCAAATGAAATTAATTTGAAACACCAATTTCACACATTTTGTGTGATTCCGGTGCTACATATAGAACTTGGGTCGCCGTTGGAGGGGGTGTCCACCTTCAAATGTCGAAGTGCACCCACCCTCCCCTTGAACCATATTTGTAGAATTATATTTGCACACCCCCCCCCTCTCGTTCTGAATTTTCCAATTGGTACCTCAAGCTGTCCAACTATTAGAATTTCCAATCAAATGGAGGTCTTCCACCCGATGGCCATCTGAGGCCATTTTTGTTTTACCAAAAGTAGAAACATATGCTACTATTTGTCTAAAAAAATAAATAAATTTCACACTAATTACTGGTTGAAAAATCAAACAAAGAGAACAATTTCAACCTATATTATAATGCATGTGGTGTAAAACTTGCAAATTTGCGTCGGGCATGAAATTTCCAACTGTTGGAATTTTTAGTAAATTTTACCGAAGTTTGGGATAGGGTTATAGACACACCCTTCCAAATATCCGCCCTGTCGCCAAGTAACTGGTCTCAGTAGATATTTCCTCTCATCTGCATTCCATATAAACACAAAAAACGTCGTTACTTTATCAACATGAGAACCTTAACGTGCAAAATAATAAAATTGTGGTTCTGGTTTAAAGCACGCTGCATAATATATAGTGTGTATATGATGAACACACATTTGTTCAGTAAATGTCTTCACCACACAGTTGAATTTGTCAATTTACATAAAGACAATTTTCGAGCAGAAATAGGTTTTATGCTTCGGAAAGATATAGACTACAGAAACAACAGATAAACCCAGATAAACGCACAGCTCTAAAATGTAAATATATGACTATGCGATAGGGAATTGTTGAATCAGAAAATCCAAATCAAGTTTATTATTTCGTTCAATCAGGTTATACAAAATAGATACGGTGTTACGCCGAGTTATGTAGTAACTGACGAGTTTTGTGGTAGCTCACGAGTTATGTAGTAACAATCGACGAGTTTTGTGGTAGCTCACGAGTTTTGTAGTAAAATCAACGAGTTATGTAGTAATTTTGGTTACGAGTTTTGTAGTAAAATATCGACGAGTTTTGTAGTAAAAAACAAGCTAACGAGTTTTGTAGCAACAATATTTAGTCAGTTTCAAAGGCGGGTTTGGACTTAATAAAATCGTATATAGTAAATGCAATGTTTTTTTGTGTAAGTGTTTGTGTGGTGGACGTTAATGACGTTGTAGCTCAACTTGATGTTGATCCCTGGTCACTGCGTCGTTTCTCATCAGATCTGAGCCAAACTTCGTACCTAGAAGTACTATGGCCATGTTATTAACTTGAACCTGACCCCATTACGTCAGACGTCGCGTCCTATTTCTTAATACCATGTTGTATTGGTGAAATAGAATAAACTATCTACCTTGGTGGAAAACCAAATGCGGTTCGTCATTTTTCTCTCAGTGCATAATGGATTCGCGGCTTGTGCACTCTAAGAAATAAACGCAACCAACAGTAGCCGTGAAACAAAAGAGAGCGGCGAGTCATGCATGCGTACCATACAGTTATTGTTACTAATACTCGTTTCACTTTGTTTTTGCAATATAGACAACTCTACGCCACCTCTTGTTTCTTGGTTCGTTCTTGTGGATACCCATGTGATTTGACAAAGTAACACTCTGCATATTCAATTATAATACATGTAATTGAAAAATCAAAGAACTCGTTATTACTACAAAACTCGTTAGCTTGTTTTTTACTACAAAACTCGTCGATATTTTACTACAAAACTCGTAACCTGAAATTACTACATAATTCGTCGATTTTACTACAAAACTCGTGAGCTACCACAAAACTCGTCGATTGTTACTACATAACTCGTGAGCTACCACAAAACTCGTCAGTTACTACATAACTCGGCGTAACATACGGACATTCTCACAACGGTGAATATCTTGCCAATTTAAAAGTATAATCTTACCTTAACTATAGAAATAATCAAAGAGACCGCCCAATATATCGAATTTCGAGATCCACCAGACCACCACACCAACAAGACTCCATGTGTACACTTTACGGCAGCCTGTGAGCATGTACGAAACAACGACGCGCGCGTGACCACCACGTGAAATTTAAAAAACCGACGTCACACACAAATATGTGTGGTGATGTACACATATATTTGTGGATATTGGGTGATACACATATGTGTGTGTATTATGTACACATTTATGTTCAGATAATGCCTCCACACAGTCATTGTGTGGAAGCTGCCACACAGTCGTTTTTACAGTGTGTGCTTAAGCGCAATCAATTGCGCTTAAGCGCAATCATTGCGCTTAAGCGCAATTAATTGCACTTAAGCGTAATTATTTGCGCTTAAGCGCAATCAATTGCGCTTAAGCGCAATTCATGGTTATATGTAACAAAACACGCCTGGTGAATAAATAGGTTTCTCCATAACTTAGCATTAACTCCTATTGAAATGTCACTTCTTGGTTTCATTGGTTTGGATGGGTAGGGAGCTAGCCCAACTTCTTTATCAAAATGGCTGACTCGCAATAGTATCACCTTCTGTTTTAGTTGGAGCGATTCGTGATAGCATTATATTATCTTCGGTATATATTAGTTGGGGCTACTTGCAATAGCATTACTTTCTGTATTAGTCGGGGCGACATTGATTTTCTTCAATTTTCGAGTATACAGGCACATCATATGAGGGAAGCAAGCCCTCGGTGACACCACATTCACACTATATGATCATGGAAATACTATAGATTTGTGCAAGAGCTGCTGATTTAATAAGAAAATAAGGACTGAGACACCAAAGCTCCAGTAATTATACACACCATTTTTTGGACAGGGATGCTGATAATATGAAAATAGGGTTTTTTCCCCCTGATTTAAGTCAATAAGTAAACCATACAGTAATGCTCTAATTAATCGACTCCTTAACCACAGCAGAATTATGGATAACTTTTCAGGATTTTGTCGGAAATATGGCTTGTTGCCATTCATCGGAAAGCTCTCGAGAGCTAAATCCTGAAAAGTTACCCATAATTCTGCTGTGGTTAAGAAGTCGATTAAATAGAGCATTACTGTATGAGGTAAGAAAGCCCTCATGCAGTGACACCGCATGCATGTATAGGATATTACCATAGTAAAGGCAAAAATCTGTGCAAAAATACATTAAAAACATCATACAAAACATTACTAGAGTTCCGGGAAGGCGACATCAATTCTTTGGATAGAGGGATGCTGATAATATGTAATTAGGGGATTCTCCTTGTTGAACACATACTCACAGTTTGACTGTTGAGTACAGGTCAAAATTAGCCCAATGCTCATCTTGTGTTGCTAGGTGATACACCAGGTCATGCTAATAGTTTATGGGTAGGTTAGATAGTAGTCACAATTACGCTTAAGCGCAATTGATTGCGCTTAAGCGCAATTAATTGCGCTTAAGCGTAATTAATTGCGCTTAAGCGTAAATGCCATATTTGCGCTTAAGCACAATATGTGGTATTTGCGCTTAAGCGCAATTATTTGCGCTTAAGCGCAATCAATTGCGCTTAAGCGCAATTCATTATTAAATGTGAATTTGGCCTCCCATAGAAAGGGTGGTGCATTTGCAATTATCAAGTTGCCCCCCCCATAAAAGACGTATTATATTGGGTTGGACCTATCCCTTATAATTTACTGAGATTTGTCTTGGTTCTTCCTCTTCTTCATATACGTTATGCCATTTCGAAAATCTCATTATGCAGAAATATACAGACCAGTCTGAGTCTTTATAAAATTATACGCATAATGTATACCGCTATTCAATAATACATTGACAAACTAATGACTAATGATAAACGCACTTGGCGAATACGGCACGGTATGTAAGCACGCAAAGTAAGCGCATATTGATCACTATACGATATGAGATATATAGAGGATATGAAATGAGTGTTTCTCTCATATGATATTTATGAAACGAGTCTAAGAATTTTCAGTTTTCAGAAAACTAAAGATTCGTGACGAGTTTCATATATATCATATGAGATAAACACGAACTACATATTCTATTTATCGGTGCAATGAAGTGACGTCACATTAACCTTTTGCTGCCGATGTCATATAGCTATTTAGTGATTTGTGTGCGTTTTGGACGTCATAATCAATTTATAGGTGTCATATGATAAAAGGATATATGTTATGACCTATTCATCACTATACGATATGAGATATATGGAAATATGTATTAATACGATATAAGTTATGAGATATATGGAAATATGTAATGGCTTTGATATAATAGGGGTTTCTCACGATGTATACATATATAGAGGATCTCACATGAGATTCCATTTTATACGGAATTTATCAACCGAGTTTACTAAATTCGATTTGAGCCGAGGTTTACCGAGGCTCAAATAGAATTTAGAGGACGAGGTTGATAAATTACGTATAAAATAGGACGAGTGTGAGATACCTTTTATCACATGATCAAATAAACCCGAAGCAACGCGAAATATTCATCGAAAACAACACTCATAAACTACAGCGATCGCAAGTTATTTGAAGAACGCCGTGACGTCATCGCACGCGCTGATATTAAACGTGACTATTACCGATAATTATGAAACTGCTTTTATGGCCAAATTATGTGATAAATACATATCTACATGTTCTGGGTTGTACTTCAGTAAACTTTGAATTGGAAACACATGTGATATTTGCTCACACACTATTGAATAGTATGAGGGCCCAGACGAGAGTGTTACTCCCGCATACCAAATACCAAAATCAAATTATATAAACTTTGAAAATTTAAATTTATGAATTCCTTTACCAATTCTCGAGCCCCATCATGACATTGTCCATGGCGGCGATTAGCTTACCCCACGCTTTAGTCTCAGAGTGAATTGCTTTGCCAGTCGCTTAGATTGAGTATGCCTCAGTAACAGTCGCATAGATTGAGTATGCCTCAGTAACAGTCGCATAGATTGAGTATGCCTCAGTAACAGTCGCATAGATTGAGTAGGCCTCAGTAATAGTCACCCGTCTGCCAGTCGCATAGACTGAGTATGACTCAGTAACAGTCACCCGTCTGCCAGTCGCATAGATTGAGTATGCCTCAGTAACAGTCGCATAGATTGAGTATGCCTCAGTAACAGTCGCATAGATTGAGTAGGCCTCAGTAACAGTCGCATAGATTGAGTAGGCCTCAGTAACAGTCGCATAGATTGAGTATGCCTCAGTAACAGTCGCATAGATTGAGTATGCCTCAGTAACAGTCGCTTAGATTGAGTATGACTCAGTAACAGTCGTTTAGATTGAGTATGCCTCAGTAACAGTCGCATAGATTGAGTATGCCTCAGTAACAGTCGCATAGATTGAGTATGCCTCAGTAACAGTCGCATAGACTGAGTAGGCCTCAGTAACAGTCGCTTAGATTGAGTATGCCTCAGTAACAGTCGCTTAGATTGAGTAGGCCTCAGTAACAGTCACTTAGATTGAGTAGGCCTCAGTAACAGTCGCATAGAATGAGTATGCCTCAGTAACAGTCGCTTAGATTGAGTAGGCCTCAGTAACAGTCGCATAGAATGAGTATGACTCAGTAACAGTCGCTTAGATTGAGTAGGCCTCAGTAACAGTCGCTTAGATTGAGTAGGCCTCAGTAACAGTCGCTTAGATTGAGTATGCCTCAGTAACAGTCGCTTAGATTGAGTATGACTCAGTAACAGTCGCTTAGATTGAGTATGCCTCAGTAACAGTCGCTTAGATTGAGTATGCCTCAGTAACAGTCGCTTAGATTGAGTATGCCTCAGTAACAGTCGCTTAGATTGAGTAGGCCTCGGTAACAGTCGCTTAGATTGAGTAGGCCTCAGTAACAGTCGCATAGAATGAGTATGCCTCAGTAACAGTCGCTTAGATTGAGTAGGCCTCAGTAACAGTCGCATAGAATGAGTATGACTCAGTAACAGTCGCTTAGATTGAGTAGGCCTCAGTAACAGTCGCTTAGATTGAGTAGGCCTCAGTAACAGTCGCTTAGATTGAGTATGCCTCAGTAACAGTCGCTTAGATTGAGTATGACTCAGTAACAGTCGCTTAGATTGAGTATGCCTCAGTAACAGACGCTTAGATTGAGTATGCCTCAGTAACAGTCGCTTAGATTGAGTATGCCTCAGTAACAGTCGCATAGATTGAGTATGCCTCAGTAATAGTCACCCGTCTGCTAAATTTTCTTCAAAAGCTTTCACGGTGTGGGCCGAACACACGAACGTGAACTTGAGTGTGAATCATTCGTGGATTAAAACTCCGTGTTCGAAAGGGGGACTTACTTTTGACTTTTCTTGATAATTAATGTTTGACTTATTGTAACAATTGATTATGTGTATACTTGATGATTTTTTCGGCAGACTTTTTTAATTTTCTTTGTTAGCGTTTGCTAAATGGGTATTAAAATATATTTTAAATTGATATTGCTGTGTTGTTGTTTTTTATGTGTGACCCACTCCACGCCCACTTATTAATCGCAGCGACTTGTAACGAACCAAGTGTCCGGCTTAGAGACTCAACAATTGCATATTTATTATATCCAACGGCTGGATGTCCGTGATATCCAATTGTCGCACCCTAATTTCCAACGCGTGGGTCAACGGTCGATTTTATCTACAGACACCTGCTGCAGACAATGGGTGACGTCAAGGGAATGTTCTAATTGTCGATAAAAACACATCTTTTGCAAAATGTCTTCATGTATCGACATATCAAATGTTGATCTGCCTAAATCAATCGAAATAATGGAATCCAGGTATCCACTCATTTCTTTTATTCAAAGATAATTGCGAACCGATTTAGTAGTAGATAAAATACACACGATTTCGATATAACAAATAAATGATCAGAATACTTGCAAAAGTAATTGCAATTTGTGATTAACTATTTGAAATGAGGGGACTTGGATTCAGACATGCGATTAATATGGTCAGAATGATATTATTTCTGCCGATATATCCAGGGGGGGGGGGGTAATACAAAATTTGCAGGAATGTATGTCGGAGTGGGTGACCCGAGGGGCAAAAACACGTTTTCTACAACCTCATGCAATTGTTCTGCTAAGAAACCTTGTGTGCCCTTATTTAACATTTGTAACAGATTAAACCATACTATTATAATTTATAACAGCAAAACACCGTATTTATGTTACTGGGACCTCATATGGGCATTGGAATTGACATTAAGCTATGGCATGTTCCATATGGGACGGTGGAGTGAAACAATTCCTCCCCGACACCCTTCGGAAAGAAGCTTCGAAAATGTAAAAATGAAATAAATAAACTTGTCTTGATGTAAATACAGCCTAGATTATTGTGTGCTTGGAAAAAGAGCGAGCAACTGTCTCAAACAATAATGTGAATATCAAGGGATAACATATAACTGTCACCACACTGTTCATCAGTGCATCAAGCCAATCAGTGAATTATTGGCATGTCTACCAACTCATATGAACTGTTACTCTCCCAACACCTAAAATATCCAAGTCTGGCATAGTGACTGTTTGTGTTTTATTATAACATACATTGCTCCAGTAGATTACCATACAGCCTGCAGGGAGCCCCACATAGCCTAGAGCAGACGACACTCAACCGTGCATGCTTCCATCTGTGTGAGGCTACATGTGGGTTAATTATTTTTTTATGAAAGTTGGAAGAATAGTAATACCCTGTGGCAATGCATTCTCTTATATATGCGAGTCGCCCATATGTCGCCTCGCATACATAAGAGAATGCATTGGCCTAACAAAATACATATTATTATGTTGTATTTCTGTTGAAGTCGTTGTCCGTTTAACTGGACATACTGAGAAAAATAATGGCACTAGGGACGCAAAATTTCTATGGAATGTAGACATCTAAGAGCTACTGAAAACATAGCCGTCAGCATTTCGGGAAATCGTTTATTTGCAGAGTTATCGCCATTTAACTTTTCTCCATTTTTCTCTATTATTCTTATTATTTTTCTGACTATTTTTGTACCCTTATATCTTAGGAACCGCTAAATGTAAAATGCTGAAATTCTGTGTGTGTACAACTCCTACGGGAATCGGCCGTTAAGGCATTGAGAAAGTTTTCAAATTATTGACCGCGGAGTGGGGAAGGGGTGTTCAATGTCGTAAAAACTAAATTATCTCCGATTGCGACCAAACTTACATATCATGGTCTACATTTCACCATGAGAACGATGCCGTAACAAGTTTGTAAATCCGTCCAAAATTGCCGAGTTACCCGCCCCTGAAAGTTCAAAAATAATAAATTTATCTCGTTAATGGAGGAAAATGGCTAGTTCAGGAGTTGGAGCGCGGAAGATGGTGAGACCGGGGAAGCGCTGGGATCAGGCCGGGATGGTGAGACCAGACCGGGTGGTGAGATCAGGCAGACCGGTGGCGATGTAAACGTCTGGGAAGAGTGATGCAGACCCGAATATACCACTTGTTAGTTTTTTTGGCCCGACGTTACCGACCTACTGCCGGGACAAAAAATTACCTATTTATAGTGCCAAATCCAAACGGATTAATGCAGCAAGATTAATGCAGTATCAGATCCGCCGGTATCCTGTACGATCCCAAAGTTTGAACACTCTACTATACAAGAAACCTGTCCAAAAGCGCAGTCGTTTCAGGTGGGTTCAAACTTTTGGCAAATTCCAACGAAAATCAAAGGGGGGAAATTTGTCAAAAAATCACACATCAAGATAAAGTTATTTTGATAAGTGTATGTGATAGCTAGTTTCCAGGCGCAACTTTTTCGTGTTTCTTCATATCGCACTAAAGCCGAAAGTTTACTCGTGGAGTCGTGGCGAGGCTTTATATGGTAAATGAGAATAGTTAAGTGTGCTATCACCAACCTATTTTCCCCGCCAAATCCAAACGGGCCAACGAAAGAGCGAGCTAATGCAGGAGCAGGTATTTTGATATACCGTAGACAATCGCCCAAACTTTGAGCGTTCTACTAAAGACGCAACCTGCCCAATGGAGTGTTCGCATTCGGTTGGGTTCAAATTAGTAAATTACACGGAAAACCAAAGGTGGAAAAATAATCCTAAAATCAAACATGGGGATATCACTTTTTGATGAGTAGATGTTATTATGAGTATCAACGCGCAACTTGAGAGCGATTTCCTTGAGTTTTGGAGCGAACGGTTTACTCGTTGCGACGCTATATATTGTAAAACGTACATACCTCTAACTTAATTGTATCTTGTATGTGAGCATGGATCAGTATTTACCGTACCGTTTATATCAAGAAAAGAGTATGACTATTTGTGCACTCAATTGTTTTGTCTGCATTGTTATACAAATCACAATGTCTGTAATTTGGCAGGGGTGTCCATCTTTTTGGTGCGTGTACAAAAATACTTATTGGTATTGAATCATTGAACCAGTCTTATAACATAGTTCAGAAGTGTATGGGCAACTCACATGCTACTATTTAGTGAAGTAAATTGAATTTTGCCAGATAGAACGTGACGTCAAACATCCACTGCATGGGAAAAGTACTTGTGCACAAAGTATCAGAGAAACACAGCACCTGAGACGTTAGTCAACTACGGATGGCAGTGGAAACAAACAAACAGACCAACATGTGTACACCATGAAAGTCGAAACATAAAAGTAGCATCAACGCGAGCAATAGGAAGAGAAATAGGAATAGAGAGTGGTAAAGCGCAGTACATGTAAAACGAGAATCATTACAAACGTCTAATTATATGGAAGTATACGAATTTCCCACCGGGAATTCGAAAAGCCGCTAGTTTTTTTTTTATAATTGTTAAAGAATGTAAGAACAAATTTTAAAAAATGGTGAACAAAAATAAAAAATTGTTAAAGAATTTAGTAATGATTAAAAAAAATGGTATTCTTTGAAAAAAAAAATTTTTTGTATAAACATTTTTTAATTTTGTTTCTTACATTCTTTAACAATTATAAAAAATAATATATATTTTGTTACGCCAATGCATTCTCTTATATATACGAGGCGACTTATGGTCGACTCGCCTATATAAGAGAATGCATTGGCACAGGGCTAGTATGCGATATAATGAATAATGCTAGATAATGGGCTGGTTGACAGACTAATCGGGAAATGGTTAGAAATCGTGGAATTGTGTTTATCGTTTACAATATACCTAAGTTTGCATATATTAACCCTTTACCCAACAGAACGGCCCTGTGCCAATGCATTCTCTTATATATATCCGAGTCGACCACAGGTCGCCTCGCATATATAAGACAATGCATTGCCTTAACACATTAAAAATTATAAAATTGTTAAAGAATGTAAGAAAAAATGGTAAAAATAGATTTTTTTTAGGCCAATGCATTCTCTTATATATGCGAGACGACCTATGGTCGACTCGCATATATAAGAGATTGCGTTGGCACAGGGCATAACTGTAACTATCACATTGTGGTCAATGAGCCGGTTCCAATGATATCCATATTTGTATGGTTTTATTGAGACAGACCCAAGATAATTTAGGCTGTTGAAGCTTCATTTGGGCGTTTCTGGGCGTTCTGTTGGGTAAATGGTTAATAAACTTGTCCTGATGTAACTAACGCCTAGTTAATTATGTGCAAGGAAAAAGCGCGAGCAACTGTCTCAAACCTTTATGTGACTATCAATGGGTAGAACACATTTGTCATCAGTGCATCAATCCAATCAGTGAATTATTTGCATGTATATCAACTCATCTCCCACAAGACCTAAAGTATCCAAGTCTGGTAGAGTGCTGCGACTGATTGTGTATATATAAATGAGTAGGATCTGTCCAGATTTTCCTCTCAGACCCCTGGACCGAGTTCAACCAAATTTGGTGTGGTGCTCGGGGTACCCTGGCGGATGTTACAATGGTGTTAGTTTTTGAATTAAAAAAATAAAATAAAATAAAATTGGTTTTGTTAAAATTAGCAAGGAATTCAATCTAAAAAAATTAAAGCAATATATATAAATCACAAAATGTTTCAATGATCAAAATGTGCTTGAAGCGCACAAAGGGGGGGGGGCTATACTTAATAAGGGATTTAGGTTCAAAATGTGGCCTAAGTCCCACAAAGGAGCCACAGTTTCTCCGACGCTGAATATAGTCTCCAAAAGGGGCCTGTTTGAGCTAGTTTATTTCAATAGAAGTAATTTGCTTCAGTGCAATAACATAATAAGTGATATGGAATATGTTAGATAATGAGCTGGTTGACAGACTAATCAGGAAATAGTTAGAAATTGTGTGTATCCCGCACAATGACCTTGGTTTACAGAGGATCAGCAATTTACAAAACATTTTATTTTCAATTAAAACAGCTTCCGAAACAGGTTAAACTGTTATCTGAACTAAATGAGATAATTCCGAGTTATATGAGTAATATCAGTAGTTTTATGCGGTTTTAGACCAAATTTATAAAAAAAATATGAGAGTGGGTGTAAACAAATTGGGAGTACAAAAATTATTTTGTTTGCAGGTTTGGGGTTGGTGGGTCCCCGAAAATGCCAGATGCAAAAACACGGCATACCTTGCTGCAAATTTTGTACTACCCCCTGATATATGTATACGTTTTGTACTACCCCCCCGATATATGTATACGTTTTGTACTACCCCCCCACCGATATATGTATACGTTTTGTACCCCCCCGATATATGTATACGTTTTGTACCCCCCGATATATGTATACATTTTGTACTACCCCCCCCCCCGATATATGTATACGTTTTGTACTACCCCTCCCCGATATATGTATACGTTTTGTACGACCCCCCGATATATGTATACGTTGTGTACAACCCCCCCGATATATGTATACGTTTTGTACTACCCCCCGATATATGTATACGTTTTGTACGACCCCCCCGATATATGTATACGTTTTGTACGACCCCCCGATATATGTATACGTTGTGTACAACCCCCCCGATATATGTATACGTTTTGTACTACCCCCCGATATATGTATACGTTGTGTACAACCCCCCCCCCCCGATATATGTATACGTTTTGTACTACCCCCCCCCCCCCGATATATGTATACGTTTTGTACTACCCCCCCCCGATATATGTACACGTTTTGTACGACCCCCCGATATATGTATACGTTGTGTACTACCCCCCCCGATATATGTATACGTTGTGTACTACCCCCCCCGATATATGTATACGTTTTGTACTACCCCCCCCCCCCCGATATATGTACACGTTTTGCAGAAAAGGTGGCTATTTTATTAATAGATGTCAATAACCCTGCAGGGAGCCCCACACACACATATAAGCATGTGTACTTGGTGTCGTCTGCTCATGTTTGACTGGGGCTCTGTATGGGTGAAAATGTGGCTAACTTATTAATAAATGTTGCGTTTGAAGTGCACCGCTGAATTGTGCGAAAGTATAGTTCACTGGATTTTATCCCATACAGTGCCCCCACACACAGGGGAGCAGACGACACTCTCCAGTACATGCTTCTATGTGTGTGGGGCACTTTATGGGGTATAGTTCACTGGATTTTATCCCAGAATATCATAAACCATTTTATCATATGACTCAATCATTATTTACGTTGGAAAGAATGTCATAAATTAATTTCATATGAACTACTAGTTCATATCACCTTCCGATAATTTGATTGGTTTGTTGACAAATAGTGTGTTCTGATTGGCTGAATGGCAGCCTGGGCCGAGTCGCATCTCTAACTAAATGCAGGTCAAATTCGTGCGCGTCAATCAACGCGATGCCGAAATTCTCGCAATTATAATCTTGAAATATATAGTTTTGGACATTGTTATACGATAAATAGAATATGTAATTCGTATTTATCTAATAATCATACGATATAATGTCACAAAATGAGAACAGAATAGCGCACTATATATTCGCGTGCATATTATTTCTGCTAGTTCACCAGGTGTAATTGGGCTTCCGGTGCAATGAAGTGACGTTACATTAACCTTTTGCTGCCGATGTCATATAGCTATTTAGTGATTTGTGTGCGTTTTGGACATCATAATCAATTTATAGGTGTCATATGATAAATAGAATATGTAAGTCGTGTTTCTCTCATATGATATTTATGAAACTCGTCACGAATTTTCAGTTTTCT
This sequence comes from Siphonodentalium dalli, assembly GCA_032622095.1. NCBI lineage: Eukaryota > Metazoa > Mollusca > Scaphopoda > Gadilida > Siphonodentaliidae > Siphonodentalium > Siphonodentalium dalli. Next base: position 3,932,231 of record CP136063.1, on the reverse strand, counting down.
CTCGCCGGAGGCTCGAGAAAACTGAAAATTCTTAGACTCGTTTCATAAATATCATATGAGAGAAACACTCATTTCATATCCTCTATATCTTCATTTTAAGATTATCTGGGAAAACGTGTGTTGATCAACCACGTATGTTTGGTCGAAGTTAACTCACGAACCATTAAGTACCAAGTCCACTCCATTACGCTCACGTGGTTGATTTGGCGTACCATATTTCTTACCACTTGACCACACACGTGTGTCGGGATAGAGTTAATAGTTGTTCAAATTGAGATTTTAATACCTTTTGCAACTTTAACAAGATATTTGAAAACACTGTCGGATATACACCGTCTTGATGTAAATTGCAGTCACGTAAGCAATCAAATTCTATGCCCAAGTTGTATCATCAAAAATTGTACGATGCAATAACGTAATTATATTGCATAGAATGTTAGTGATGTCGAATCGTGGCTTCGGTGTGGCTGTCATCAATGTGACTAGAGAGAGTAGTAATGTTGAATCGTGACTTCGGTGTGGCTGTCATCAATGCGACTAGAGAGAGTAGTAATGTTGAATCATGGCTTCGGTGTGGCTGCATCAATGTGACTAGAGAGAGTAGTAATGTTGAATCGTGACTTCGGTGTGGCTGTCATCAATGCGACTAGAGAGAGTAGTAATGTTGAATCATGGCTTCGGTGTGGCTGTCATCAATGCGACTAGAGAGAGTAGTAATGTTGAATCATGGCTTCGGTGTGGCTGCATCAATGTGACTAGAGAGAGTAGTAATGTTGAATCGTGACTTCGGTGTGGCTGTCATCAATGCGACTAGAGAGAGTAGTAATGTTGAATCGTGACTTCGGTGTGGCTGTCATCAATGTGACTAGAGAGAGTAGTAATGTTGAATCGTGACTTCGGTGTGGCTGCATCAATGTGACTAGAGAGAGTAGTAATGTTGAATCGTGACTTCGATGTGGCTGTCATCAATGCGACTAGAGAGAGTAGTAATGTTGAATCATGGCTTCGGTGTGGCTGCATAAATGTGACTAGAGAGAGTAGTAATGTTGAATCGTGACTTCGGTGTGGCTGTCATCAATGCGACTAGAGAGAGTAGTAATGTTGAATCGTGACTTCGGTGTGGCTGTCATCAATGCGACTAGAGAGAGTAGTAATGTTGAATCATGGCTTCGGTGTGGCTGCATCAATGTGACTAGAGAGAGTAGTAATGTTGAATCGTGACTTCGGTGTGGCTGTCATCAATGCGACTAGAGAGAGTAGTAATGTTGAATCGTGACTTCGGTGTGGCTGTCATCAATGCGACTAGAGAGAGTAGTAATGTTGAATCATGGCTTCGGTGTGGCTGTCATCAATGTGACTAGAGAGAGTAGTAATGTTGAATCGTGGCTTCGGTGTGGCTGTCATCAATGCGACAAGAGAGAGTAGTAATGTTGAATGGTGGCTTCGGTGTGGCTGCATCAATGTGACTATAGAGAGTAGTAATGTTGAATCGTGACTTCGGTGTGACTGCATCAATGCGACTAGAGCGAGTAGTAATGTTGAATCGTGACTTCGGTGTGGCTGCCATCAATGCGACTAGAGAGAGTAGTAATGTTGAATCGTGACTTCGGTGTGGCTGCATCAATGCGACTAGAGAGAGTAGTAATGTTGAATCGTGGCTTCGGTGTGGCTGTCATCAATGTGACTAGAGAGAGTAGTAATGTTGAATCGAGACTTCGGTGTGGCTGCATCAATGCGACTATAGAGAGTAGTAATGTCGAATCGTGGCTTCGGTGTGGCTGCAGCAATGCGACTAGAGAGAGTAGTAATGTTGAATCGTGGCTTTGGTGTGGCGGTGATCAATGCGACAAGAGAGAGTAGTAATGTTGAATCGTGGCTTCGGTGTGGGTGTGGCTGCATCAATGCGACTATAGAGAGTAGTAATGTTGAATCGTGGCTTCGATGTGGCTGCATCAATGCGACTATAGAGAGTAGTAATGTTGAATCGTGGCTTCGGTGTGGCTGCATCAATGTGACTATAGAGAGTAGTAATGTTGAATCGTGGCTTCGGTGTGGCTGTCATCAATGCGACTATAGAGAGTAGTAATGTTGAATCGTGGCTTCTGTGTGGCTGCATCGATGCGACTATAGAGAGTAGTAATGTTGAATCGTGGCTTCGGTGTGGGTGTGGCTGCATCAATGCGACTAGAGAGTAGTAATGTTGAATCGTGGCTTCGGTGTGGCTGCCATCAATACGACTAGAGAGAGTAGTAATGTCGAATCGTGGCTTCGGTGTGGCTGCCATCAATACGACTAGAGAGAGTAGTAATGTCGAATCGTGGCTTCGGTGTGGCTGCCATCAATACGACTAGAGAGAGTGGTAATGTTGAATCGTGACTTCGGTGTGGCTGCATCAATGCGACTAGAGAGAGTAGTAATGTTGAATCGTGGCTTCGGTGTGGCTGCATCAATGCGACTATAGAGAGTAGTAATGTTGAATCGTGGCTTCGGTGTGGCTGCCATCAATACGACTAGAGAGAGTGGTAATGTTGAATCGTGGCTTCGATGTGGCTGCATCAATGTGACTAGAGAGAGTAGTAATGTTGAATCGTGACTTCGGTGTGGCTGTCATCAATGCGACTAGAGTGAGTAGTAATGTTGAATCGTGGCTTCGGTGTGGGTGTGGCTGCATCAATGCGACTATAGAGAGTAGTAATGTTGAATCGTGGCTTCGATGTGGCTGCATCAATGTGACTAGAGAGAGTAGTAATGTTGAATCGTGGCTTCGGGGTGGCTGCATCAATGCGACTATAGAGAGTAGTAATGTTGAATCGTGGCTTCGGTGTGGCTGCATCGATGCGACTATAGAGAGTAGTAATGTTGAATCGTGGCTTCGGTGTGGCTGCCACCAATACGACTAGAGAGAGTAGTAATGTTGAATCATGGCTTCGGTGTGGCTGCATCAATGTGACTAGAGAGAGTAGTAATGTTGAATCGTGACTTCGGTGTGGCTGTCATCAATGCGACTAGAGAGAGTAGTAATGTTGAATCGTGACTTCGGTGTGGCTGTCATCAATGTGACTAGAGAGAGTAGTAATGTTGAATCGTGACTTCGGTGTGGCTGCATCAATGTGACTAGAGAGAGTAGTAATGTTGAATCGTGACTTCGATGTGGCTGTCATCAATGCGACTAGAGAGAGTAGTAATGTTGAATCATGGCTTCGGTGTGGCTGCATAAATGTGACTAGAGAGAGTAGTAATGTTGAATCGTGACTTCGGTGTGGCTGTCATCAATGCGACTAGAGAGAGTAGTAATGTTGAATCGTGACTTCGGTGTGGCTGTCATCAATGCGACTAGAGAGAGTAGTAATGTTGAATCATGGCTTCGGTGTGGCTGCATCAATGTGACTAGAGAGAGTAGTAATGTTGAATCGTGACTTCGGTGTGGCTGTCATCAATGTGACTAGAGAGAGTAGTAATGTTGAATCGTGGCTTCGGTGTGGCTGTCATCAATGCGACAAGAGAGAGTAGTAATGTTGAATGGTGGCTTCGGTGTGGCTGCATCAATGTGACTATAGAGAGTAGTAATGTTGAATCGTGACTTCGGTGTGACTGCATCAATGCGACTAGAGCGAGTAGTAATGTTGAATCGTGACTTCGGTGTGGCTGCCATCAATGCGACTAGAGAGAGTAGTAATGTTGAATCGTGACTTCGGTGTGGCTGCATCAATGCGACTAGAGAGAGTAGTAATGTTGAATCGTGGCTTCGGTGTGGCTGTCATCAATGTGACTAGAGAGAGTAGTAATGTTGAATCGAGACTTCGGTGTGGCTGCATCAATGCGACTATAGAGAGTAGTAATGTCGAATCGTGGCTTCGGTGTGGCTGCAGCAATGCGACTAGAGAGAGTAGTAATGTTGAATCGTGGCTTTGGTGTGGCGGTAATCAATGCGACAAGAGAGAGTAGTAATGTTGAATCGTGGCTTCGGTGTGGGTGTGGCTGCATCAATGCGACTATAGAGAGTAGTAATGTTGAATCGTGGCTTCGATGTGGCTGCATCAATGCGACTATAGAGAGTAGTAATGTTGAATCGTGGCTTCGGTGTGGCTGCATCAATGTGACTATAGAGAGTAGTAATGTTGAATCGTGGCTTCGGTGTGGCTGTCATCAATGCGACTATAGAGAGTAGTAATGTTGAATCGTGGCTTCTGTGTGGCTGCATCGATGCGACTATAGAGAGTAGTAATGTTGAATCGTGGCTTCGGTGTGGGTGTGGCTGCATCAATGCGACTAGAGAGTAGTAATGTTGAATCGTGGCTTCGGTGTGGCTGCCATCAATACGACTAGAGAGAGTAGTAATGTCGAATCGTGGCTTCGGTGTGGCTGCCATCAATACGACTAGAGAGAGTAGTAATGTCGAATCGTGGCTTCGGTGTGGCTGCCATCAATACGACTAGAGAGAGTGGTAATGTTGAATCGTGACTTCGGTGTGGCTGCATCAATGCGACTAGAGAGAGTAGTAATGTTGAATCGTGGCTTCGGTGTGGCTGCATCAATGCGACTATAGAGAGTAGTAATGTTGAATCGTGGCTTCGGTGTGGCTGCCATCAATACGACTAGAGAGAGTGGTAATGTTGAATCGTGGCTTCGATGTGGCTGCATCAATGTGACTAGAGAGAGTAGTAATGTTGAATCGTGACTTCGGTGTGGCTGTCATCAATGCGACTAGAGTGAGTAGTAATGTTGAATCGTGGCTTCGGTGTGGGTGTGGCTGCATCAATGCGACTATAGAGAGTAGTAATGTTGAATCGTGGCTTCGATGTGGCTGCATCAATGTGACTAGAGAGAGTAGTAATGTTGAATCGTGGCTTCGGGGTGGCTGCATCAATGCGACTATAGAGAGTAGTAATGTTGAATCGTGGCTTCGGTGTGGCTGCATCGATGCGACTATAGAGAGTAGTAATGTTGAATCGTGGCTTCGGTGTGGCTGCCACCAATACGACTAGAGAGAGTAGTAATGTCGAATCGTGGCTTCGGTGTGGCTGCCATCAATGCGACTATAGAGAGTAGTAATGTTGAATCGTGGCTTCGGTGTGGCTGCCATCAATACGACTAGAGAGAGTAGTAATGTCGAATCGTGGCTTCGGTGTGGCTGCCATCAATGCGACTATAGAGAGTAGTAATGTCGAATCGTGGCTTCGGTGTGGCTGTCATCAATGCGACTATAGAGAGTATTAATGTTGAATCGTGGCTTTGGTGTGGCTGAGTAAAATTACTGAGCTTTCACTATATTTTTTAGCCTTTTAAAATTCCAAATCCCACTAAAACCATTAAGAAAGTGAAGATTATATATCTACTATTCGTCGACTGAGTGCTATGATAACAAACGATCTCTGATAATACCAAGTAAATAGTTAGGCCAATGCATTCTCTTATATATGCGAAGCGACGTATGGTCGACTCGCATATATAAGAGAATGCGTATATGTGTTTCACAGTGTTAATCTTGGTAAATTCGTGACGCCACTTAAAACCATTAAGAAAGTGGAGATTATATCTATATTGTTATGCCATTCTTTTCACCCTGCGAGACCACTTTGATCAAACATTTGACATGGGAATAATACAAAATAAAATTGCTGTGGCTAAGACGTTTTAGCTTGCATTGAAATATCGGTATAACTAACATAACGTGAAATTCCCGTGCGTATAATTATGATGTATGTCGTGCGAGGGTAGGACATACTTGTGTCTCTATCTGTACACGGTAATTTATGGGTAACGATGTCTAAGTTGTTAATGCATACCACTTTAGCTGAGCACTCGGCGGAGAAGTAATATAATCGAGTAAAATTTGTCTCCACGTGTAAAGGTTAGAACACAAGAATTGCTCTGTACAGAAGCAATCGAGTTGAAGACGAGATTTATTCTGGTAAAGAGCTATTCGCTTGCTCTGACCGACTTAGCACAATTGGTCCCTCGTAATGCAATGAATGTGAATAGACATGTCCGAAGCAACACGGACTGGTCCAACTTTGAAGCCCCAGTACGATTTGTCTGTTATAAGTTGTGTGTGCCTAACAATGGTACACTCATTGAACTATTCCTTCGCCAGCTTGGAAATCGGTGTGATTTACCAAAAATCAGGAACGACTGCAACAATGGGATTGTGCTCTAATGAATATTACAGTGAATGTTGGACCAAATATGATACAGATTGATGTGGAGTGCTCGCATCTGAGCCATTAAACGGTATCAAGATGGCGTTCAGTCTGGTAAGTGGGAACTTGCTATGTGGCGTTCATGTTGGCAAGTGGCAACTTGCTATGTCATATGCTACAGTTGAAAAGAAAAAAACAATTATACTCAACTATAACATGGCAGCCGGAAGTGACAAATGGGCTACAATTCGAGACCCCACTTAAACCCATTAGGAAAGTGAAGATTATTTCGGCCAATTTGGCCGTTTACTTCATGTCTGTTTTTCATCTGACGTGTGTGTCGGATAAATGATGTGGAGGATTTATGTAAATGTTAGCCCAAACTACATTTCCAAGTAACGATGGTTTTGTTGTTTATTTTGAGGAATAATACCGCGTCAGATGAATTAAGCCCAAATATGTTAACAGTTGTCGTGTCAAACATTCGCAAGTAGGTTAGCGTTATTTAGTATTTGTGGATGTCCTTTAACATGGGGAAAATAGACTACTGCGCTTGAACGAGCATGTGAGTTTGTCGTTTTTATGTATAGCAACTTGATAATCAATAACAGAGGCATTCTCTGTCAAATAAGGTCGCTCTATTTACGATACCAATTGGGGAACTTTGTAAATTAAATTACGCGTAAACCAGCGTAAACGTATACCTGCTGCAAATAGAGAAGGTGCCGGAATCGGCGTACTCGCCACAGTGCTAACTCGCCCCAATCGACGCGTGCCAACTCGGAATAAAAGGCCAGCTCGGAATAAAAGATGTAAACGGGGTGTTATATGGCTTTTGGTCCGTTGTTTCTCGATGAATATTATTGAAATTTGGTGTATATGTCCGGGCTGGGACATGGAATACAATAACGTTTGAATTGTTTTTAAATTTACAAATTTGTTGATTTTATTCATTTTTTTTTCTGAAACACACTATAAAGTGTATATAATATAATAACGAACACGAGACATACATAATTTATAAACTGTTAACAAAAGATATAAAATTCAATACATGACAAAGATGACTCAGTGGAGTTTATAAAGTGAACATAAAAACATTGAGGTAAGAATCTTTTTAAGGAATGCAACTTTATTTAATGATAATAAACACATAAATTAAAATAACAAACATGAGACATACATGATTTATAAACTGTTAACAAAAGATATCAACCTCAATACATGACAAAGATGACTCAGTGAAGTTTATAAAGTGAACATAAAAATATTAAGGTAAGAATCTTTTTAAGCATTACTAAACCGTTTAGCACAGTCCACTTCACTCATCCGATCATCACCAAACTTCATATTTATCTTGATATTGATCTATCAGATGAGAGCTATCAAATATTTTTTTTATTTTATAGGAAAAAATGGTCGCCAGCCGCCATATTGCATTTACGTTATATGTTATCGCGTCATGTCGATATCTAGTATTACTTAGAAATTTCACCTTTCCAGATTCATAATTGCTCCACTGACTAACAGATGGAATTATTCCCCTCTTCGGATAGAGTGTCACTGAAACTTGATTTTGTCAGACTGTCTGTATAGTCACTGATTATATATGGCAATAATCTGTAATAAGATGTAGCACTATTTTATTTTATATTTACATGCAGTGCTGTTTTTATACAACAATTCTAATCCTCCTAGATCATCATGTGATCGGCCATACATCGCGCGAGGACCTGGTTGAATTAAGGGGGGTTTTATGGATAACTTCTGTCCTCAAGCTAGATTATACTTATGACATTTAATGGCATGTTTCTAACGTGGAGGGTTAGATATGCTTGAGACACCACCACTCTTCAATTCACACCAAGTTCTCAGCTGTCATATTCGGATATTAGAACCCATAGCCATGGTATATGGTTTATTTTGTGTATACTAGCAATATTGTTATTTTCAGTAACTTTATATACCAGTACTGTGTATAACAATGCATATAAATTAATCCATGTATACATGTATATTGATTCAACGGATTCAGTGGTTTTGTCCATCAGTCTATAAAATTTGCGGGGAAAACATGGCCACAAGCAGTACACCCTGCTAAATTTCGAATTTGAATCAATTGGTGCACCCTGCAGCCAGCTTTTATTGGAGAACTTTTTCTCATGTGGATATTTTGGGTCACCGCTAGGTGTGAGCCATATTTTGTTCTCAAACTGTCCTTGTGAAGACATCACTGCCAGCGGTGATCTTGAATTTTACTATTTTTATGGCTAAATAATTTGGTTGATCCTACAGACGACACCCCTTGTCCGATCGTCACCAGATTCCACAATGATCTTCTGGATAACCAGGTTGAGAGTAATCTAATTTTCCCGAAATTCGTTAAAAAACATTACCACAGGCAGCAATTTGGTATCTTACTGTTTGATCCTCTTTTGCATGACTGAATTGTTTAGCATCTGTACAGACATATCCCTCATCTGATAGTCACCAAACTTCATATTGATCTTCTGGCTGACAACTAGATGGGAGCTATCGAATGCTTTGAATTGTTTTGGAAAACATTGTCGCCAGCAGTCATCTTCTATTTTGGTTTTTATATACATGTATATCTCTTCATTCGGATAGCCAGTATTACGTAGGTACTTCAACTTTCGGCATTCCTGTCATCATTTGAAATATAAAAATTTACCTGATACATGCACCCTTCAAAATTTGTTTCGTCGTATCTATTTTAATGACCCGTATGGTAATATTGATACAGATATATTTGTCAAACATTTCTTTGTACAATATACAGGTATTTAGTTTGTAACTAAATCTAGAAATATATAATAGTAGCTGATGGACCCGACTTCGTCCGGGATGTTTCCCTCTGATTTTCGGAGAATTGCGCGATTTAACCTTGAATTGAACATTTTAAAGGTGAACGTCATGTCGGGTCACGATTTGACCCGTCCAAAACACTCCCCGGACAGAAGTCACGACAAAAGTACCTGTCGAAATCCGCCCGGATTTACCCGATTTGACATTGAATTGACAATTTTGAATGTCAAGATCAGGTCAGGGTCATGATTTGACCCACCCGAAACACTCCTGGGACAAAAGTAACAGTAGGTATTATATTTCAAATAAACCGAGAAATAAATCAATAATACCCCACCGCCAATCCTCCAACCCTAACCCTAACCCATACCAATCGCGTAACAAATAAACCGAGAAATAAATAAATACCACCCCACCGCCAATCCTCCAACCCTAACCCTAACCCATACCAATCGCGTAACAAATAAACCGAGAAATAAATCAATACCACTCACCGCCAATCCCCCAACCCTAACCCTAACCCATACCAATCGCGTAACAAATAAACCGAGAAATAAATCAATAATACCCCACCGCCAAACCTCCAACCCTAACCCTAACCCATACCAATCGCGCAACAAATAAACCGAGAAATAAATCAATAATACCCCACCGCCAATCTACCAACCCTAACCCTAACCAATACCAATCGCGCAACAAATAAACCGAGAAATAAATCAATAATACCCCACCGCCAATCCTCCAACCCTAACCCTAACCCATACCAATCGCGTAACAAATAAACCGAGAAATAAATCAATAATACCCCACCGCCAATCCTCCAACCCTAACCCTAACCCATACCAATCGCGTAACAAATAAGCCGAGAAATAAATCAATAATACCGCACCGCCAATCCTCCAACCCTAACCCTAACCCATACCAATCGCGCAACAAATAAACCGAGAAATAAATCAATAATACCCCACCGCCAATCCTCCAACCCTAACCCTAACCCATACCAATCGCGTAACAAATAAACCGAGAAATAAATCAATAATACCCCAACGCCAATCCTCCAACCCTAACCCTAACCCATACCAATCACGTAACAAATAAACCGAGAAATAAATCAATAATACCCCACCGCCAATCCTCCAACCATAACCCTAACCCATACCAATCGCGTAACAAATAAACCGAGAAATAAATCAATAATACCCCACCGCCAACCCTCCAACCCTAACCCTAACCCAAACCAATCGCGCAACAAATAAACCAAGAAATAAATCAATAATACCCCACCGCCAATCCGCCAACCCTAATCCTAACCCATACCAATCGCGTAACAAATAAACCGAGAAATAAATCAATACCACCGCCAATCCTCCAACCCTAACCCTAACCCATACCAATCGCGTAACAAATAAACCGAGAAATAAATCAATACCACCCCACCGCCAATCCTCCAACCCTAACCCTAACCCATACCAATCGTGTAACAAATAAACCGAGAAATAAATCAATAATACCCCACCGCCAATCCTCGAACCCTAACCCTAACCCATACCAATCGCGTAACAAATAAACCGAGAAATAAATCAATACCACCGCCAATCCTCCAACCCTAACCCTAACCCATACCAATCGCGCAACAAATAAACCGAGAAATAAATCAATAATACCCCACCGCCAATCCTCCAACCCTAACCCTAACCCATACCAATCGCGCAACAAATAAACCGAGAAATAAATCAATACCACCGCCAATCCTCCAACCCTAACCCTAACCCATACCAATCACGCAACAAATAAACCGAGAAATAAATCAATAATACCCCACCGCCAATCCTCCAACCATAACCCTAACCCATACCAATCGCGTAACAAATAAACCGAGAAATAAATCAATAATACCCCACCGCCAATCCTCCAACCCTAACCCTAACCCATACCAATCGCGCAACAAATAAACCGAGAAATAAATCAATAATACCCCACCGCCAATCCTCCAACCCTAACCCTAACCCATACAAATCGCGTAAGAAATAAACCGAGAAATAAATCAATACTACCGCCAATACTCCAACCCTAACCCTAACCCATACCAATCGCGCAACAAATAAACCGAGAAATAAATCAATAATACCCCACCGCCAATCCTCCAACCCTAACCCTAACCCATACCAATCGCGTAACAAATAAACCGAGAAATAAATCAATACCCCACCGCCAATCCTCCAACCCTAACCCTAACCCATACCAATCGCGCAACAAATAAACCGAGAAATAAATCAATAATACCCCACCGCCAATCCTCCAACCCTAACCCTAACCCATACCAATCGCGTAGAAAATAAACCGAGAAATAAATCAATAATACCCCACCGCCAATCCTCAAACCCTAACCCTAACCCATACAAATCGCGTAACAAATAAACCGAGAAATAAATCAATACCACCGCCAATCCTCCAACCCTAACCCTAACCCATACCAATCGCGTAACAAATAAACCGAGAAATAAATCAATAATACCCCACCGCCAATCCTCCAACATTAACCCTATCCCATACCAATCGCGTAACAAATAAACCGAGAAATAAATCAATAATACCCCACCGCCAATCCTCCAACCCTAACCCTAACCCATACCAATCGCGTAACAAATAAACCGATAAATAAATCAATAATACCCCACCGCCAATCCTCCAACCATAACCCTAACCCATACCAATCGTGTAACAAATAAACCGAGAAATAAATCAATAATACCCCACCGCCAATCCTCCAACCCTAAACATAACCCATACCAATCGCGTAACAAATAAACCGAGAAATAAATCAATACCACCGCCAATCCTCCAACCCTAACCCTAACCCATACCAATCGCGCAACAAATAAACCGAGAAATAAATCAATAATACCCCACCGCCAATCCTCCAACCCTAACCCTAACCCATACCAATCGCGCAACAAATAAACCGAGAAATAAATCAATAATACCCCACCGCCAATCCTCCAACCCTAACCCTAACCCATACCAATCGCGTAACAAATAAACCGAGAAATAAATCAATAATACCCCACCGCCAATTCTCCAACCCTAACCCTAACCCATACAAATCGCGCAACAAATAAACCGAGAAATAAATCAATACCACCGCCAATCCTCCAACCCTAACCCTAACCCATACAAATCGCGTAACAAATAAACCGAGAAATAAATCAATACCACCGCCAATCCTCCAACCCTAACCCTAACCCATACCAATCGCGTAACAAATAAACCGAGAAATAAATCAATACCACCCCACCGCCAATCCTCCAACCCTAACCCCAACCCATACCAATCGCGTAACAAATAAACCGAGAAATAAATCAATAATACCCCACCGCCAATCCTCCAACCCTAACCCTAACCCATACCAATCGAGTAACAAATAAACCGAGAAATAAATCAATAATACCCCACCGCCAATCCTCCAACCCTAACCCTAACCCATACAAATCGCGCAACAAATAAACCGAGAAATAAATCAATACCACCGCCAATCCTCCAACCCTAACCCTAACCCATACCAATCGGGCAACATATAAACCGAGAAATAAATCAATACCACCGCCAATCCTCCAACCCTAACCCTAACCCATACCAATCGCGTAACAAATAAACCGAGAAATAAATCAATAATACCCCACCGCCAATCCTCCAACCCTAACCCTAACCCATACCAATCGCGCAACAAATAAACCGAGAAATAAATCAATAATACCCCACCGCCAATCCTCCAACCCTAACCCTAACCCATACAAATCGCGTAACAAATAAACCGAGAAATAAATCAATACCACCGCCAATCCTCCAACCCTAACCCTAACCCATACCAATCGCGTAACAAATAAACCGAGAAATAAATCAATACCACCCCACCACCAGTCCTCCAACCCTAACCCCAACCCATACCAATCGCGTAACAAATAAACCGAGAAATAAATCAATAATACCCCACCGCCAATCCTCCAACCCTAACCCTAACCCATACCAATCGCGTAACAAATAAACAGAGAAATAAATCAATAATACCCCACCGCCAATCCTCCAACCCTAACCCTAACCCATACCAATCGCGTAACAAAAAAAACGAGAAATAAATCAATAATACCCCACCGCCAATCCTCCAACCCTAACCCTAACCCATACAAATCGCGTAACAAATAAACCGAGAAATAAATCAATACCACCGCCAATCCTCCAACCCTAACCCTAACCCATACCAATCGCGCAAAAAATAAACCGAGAAATAAATCAATACCACCGCCAATCCTCCAACCCTAACCCTAACCCATACCAATCGCGCAACAAATAAACCGAGAAATAAATCAATACCACCGCCAATCCTCCAACCCTAACCCTAACCCATACCAATCGCGCAACAAATAAACCGAGAAATAAATCAATACCACCCCACCGCCAATCCTCCAACCCTAACCCTAACCCATACCAATCGTGTAACAAATAAACCGAGAAATAAATCAATAATACCCCACCGCCAATCCTCCAACCCTAACCCTAACCCATACCAATCGCGTAACAAATAAACCGAGAAATAAATCAATACCACCGCCAATCCTCCAACCCTAACCCTAACCCATACCAATCACGCAACAAATAAACCGAGAAATAAATCAATAATACCCCACCGCCAATCCTCCAACCCTAACCCTAACCCATAACAATCGCGCAACAAATAAACCGAGAAATAAATCAATACCACCGCCAATCCTCCAACCCCAACCCTAACTCATACCAATCACGTATCAAATAAACAGAGAAATAAATCAATACCACCGCCAATCCTCCAACCCTAACCCTAACCCATACCAATCGCGCAACAAATAAACCGAGAAATAAATCAATACCACCGCCAATCCTCCAACCCTAACCCTAACCCATACCAATCGCGTAACAAATAAACCGAGAAATAAATCAATAATACCCCACCGCCAATCCTCCAACCCTAACCCTAAACCATACCAATCGCGCAACAAATAAATCGAGAAATAAATCAATACCACCGCCAATCCTCCAACCCTAACCCTAACCCATACCAATCGCGCAACAAATAAACCGAGAAATAAATCAATACCACCGCCAATCCTCCAACCCTAACCCTAACCCATACCAATCGCGCAACAAATAAACCGAGAAATAAATCAATACCACCGCCAATCCTCCAACCCTAACCCTAACCCATACCAATCGCGTAACAAATAAACCGAGAAATAAATCAATAATACCCCACCGCCAATCCTCCAACCCTAACCCTAACCCATACCAATCGCGTAACAAATAAACCGAGAAATAAATCAATAATACCCCACCGCCAATCCTCCAACCCTAACCCTAACCCATACCAATCGCGTAACAAATAAACCGAGAAATAAATCAATACCACCGCCAATCCTCCAACCCTAACCCTAACCCATACCAATCGCGCAACAAATAAACCGAGAAATAAATCAATAATACCCCACCGCCAATCCTCCAACCCTAACCCTAACCCATACCAATCGCGCAACAAATAAACCGAGAAATAAATCAATACCACCGCCAATCCTCCAACCCTAACCCTAACCCATACCAATCACGCAACAAATAAACCGAGAAATAAATCAATAATACCCCACCGCCAATCCTCCAACCCTAACCCTAACCCATACCAATCGCGTAACAAATAAACCGAGAAATAAATCAATAATACCCCACCGCCAATCCTCCAACCCTAACCCTAACCCATACCAATCGCGCAACAAATAAACCGAGAAATAAATCAATAATACCCCACCGCCAATCCTCCAACCCTAACCCTAACCCATACAAATCGCGTAAGAAATAAACCGAGAAATAAATCAATACTACCGCCAATACTCCAACCCTAACCCTAACCCATACCAATCGCGCAACAAATAAACCGAGAAATAAATCAATAATACCCCACCGCCAATCCTCCAACCCTAACCCTAACCCATACCAATCGCGTAACAAATAAACCGAGAAATAAATCAATACCCCACCGCCAATCCTCCAACCCTAACCCTAACCCATACCAATCGCGCAACAAATAAACCGAGAAATAAATCAATAATACCCCACCGCCAATCCTCCAACCCTAACCCTAACCCATACCAATCGCGTAGAAAATAAACCGAGAAATAAATCAATAATACCCCACCGCCAATCCTCAAACCCTAACCCTAACCCATACAAATCGCGTAACAAATAAACCGAGAAATAAATCAATACCACCGCCAATCCTCCAACCCTAACCCTAACCCATACCAATCGCGTAACAAATAAACCGAGAAATAAATCAATAATACCCCACCGCCAATCCTCCAACCCTAACCCTATCCCATACCAATCGCGTAACAAATAAACCGAGAAATAAATCAATAATACCCCACCGCCAATCCTCCAACCCTAACCCTAACCCATACCAATCGCGTAACAAATAAACCGATAAATAAATCAATAATACCCCACCGCCAATCCTCCAACCCTAACCCTAACCCATACCAATCGTGTAACAAATAAACCGAGAAATAAATCAATAATACCCCACCGCCAATCCTCCAACCCTAAACATAACCCATACCAATCGCGTAACAAATAAACCGAGAAATAAATCAATACCACCGCCAATCCTCCAACCCTAACCCTAACCCATACCAATCGCGCAACAAATAAACCGAGAAATAAATCAATAATACCCCACCGCCAATCCTCCAACCCTAACCCTAACCCATACCAATCGCGCAACAAATAAACCGAGAAATAAATCAATAATACCCCACCGCCAATCCTCCAACCCTAACCCTAACCCATACCAATCGCGTAACAAATAAACCGAGAAATAAATCAATAATACCCCACCGCCAATTCTCCAACCCTAACCCTAACCCATACAAATCGCGCAACAAATAAACCGAGAAATAAATCAATACCACCGCCAATCCTCCAACCCTAACCCTAACCCATACAAATCGCGTAACAAATAAACCGAGAAATAAATCAATACCACCGCCAATCCTCCAACCCTAACCCTAACCCATACCAATCGCGTAACAAATAAACCGAGAAATAAATCAATACCACCCCACCGCCAATCCTCCAACCCTAACCCCAACCCATACCAATCGCGTAACAAATAAACCGAGAAATAAATCAATAATACCCCACCGCCAATCCTCCAACCCTAACCCTAACCCATACCAATCGCGTAACAAATAAACCGAGAAATAAATCAATAATACCCCACCGCCAATCCTCCAACCCTAACCCTAACCCATACAAATCGCGCAACAAATAAACCGAGAAATAAATCAATACCACCGCCAATCCTCCAACCCTAACCCTAACCCATACCAATCGGGCAACATATAAACCGAGAAATAAATCAATACCACCGCCAATCCTCCAACCCTAACCCTAACCCATACCAATCGCGTAACAAATAAACCGAGAAATAAATCAATAATACCCCACCGCCAATCCTCCAACCCTAACCCTAACCCATACCAATCGCGCAACAAATAAACCGAGAAATAAATCAATAATACCCCACCGCCAATCCTCCAACCCTAACCCTAACCCATACAAATCGCGTAACAAATAAACCGAGAAATAAATCAATACCACCGCCAATCCTCCAACCCTAACCCTAACCCATACCAATCGCGTAACAAATAAACCGAGAAATAAATCAATACCACCCCACCGCCAGTCCTCCAACCCTAACCCCAACCCATACCAATCGCGTAACAAATAAACCGAGAAATAAATCAATAATACCCCACCGCCAATCCTCCATCCCTAACCCTAACCCATACCAATCGCGTAACAAATAAACAGAGAAATAAATCAATAATACCCCACCGCCAATCCTCCAACCCTAACCCTAACCCATACCAATCGCGTAACAAAAAAAACGAGAAATAAATCAATAATACCCCACCGCCAATCCTCCAACCCTAACCCTAACCCATACAAATCGCGTAACAAATAAACCGAGAAATAAATCAATACCACCGCCAATCCTCCAACCCTAACCCTAACCCATACCAATCGCGCAAAAAATAAACCGAGAAATAAATCAATACCACCGCCAATCCTCCAACCCTAACCCTAACCCATACCAATCGCGCAACAAATAAACCGAGAAATAAATCAATACCACCGCCAATCCTCCAACCCTAACCCTAACCCATACCAATCGCGCAACAAATAAACCGAGAAATAAATCAATACCACCCCACCGCCAATCCTCCAACCCTAACCCTAACCCATACCAATCGTGTAACAAATAAACCGAGAAATAAATCAATAATACCCCACCGCCAATCCTCCAACCCTAACCCTAACCCATACCAATCGCGTAACAAATAAACCGAGAAATAAATCAATACCACCGCCAATCCTCCAACCCTAACCCTAACCCATACCAATCACGCAACAAGTAAACCGAGAAATAAATCAATAATACCCCACCGCCAATCCTCCAACCCTAACCCTAACCCATACTAATCGCGCAACAAATAAACCGAGAAATAAATCAATACCACCGCCAATCCTCCAACCCCAACCCTAACTCATACCAATCACGTATCAAATAAACAGAGAAATAAATCAATACCACCGCCAATCCTCCAACCCTAACCCTAACCCATACCAATCGCGCAACAAATAAACCGAGAAATAAATCAATACCACCGCCAATCCTCCAACCCTAACCCTAACCCATACCAATCGCGTAACAAATAAACCGAGAAATAAATCAATAATACCCCACCGCCAATCCTCCAACCCTAACCCTAACCCATACCAATCGCGCAACAAATAAATCGAGAAATAAATCAATACCACCGCCAATCCTCCAACCCTAACCCTAACCCATACCAATCGCGCAACAAATAAACCGAGAAATAAATCAATACCACCGCCAATCCTCCAACCCTAACCCTAACCCATACCAATCGCGCAACAAATAAACCGAGAAATAAATCAATACCACCGCCAATCCTCCAACCCTAACCCTAACCCATACCAATCGCGTAACAAATAAACCGAGAAATAAATCAATAATACCCCACCGCCAATCCTCCAACCCTAACCCTAACCCATACCAATCGCGCAACAAATAAACCGAGAAATAAATCAATAATACCCCACCGCCAATCCTCCAACCCTAACCCTAACCCATACCAATCGCGTAACAAATAAACCGAGAAATAAATCAATAATACCCCACCGCCAATTCTCCAACCCTAACCCTAACCCATACAAATCGCGCAACAAATAAACCGAGAAATAAATCAATACCACCGCCAATCCTCCAACCCTAACCCTAACCCATACAAATCGCGTAACAAATAAACCGAGAAATAAATCAATAATACCCCACCGTCAATCCTCCAACCCTAACCCTAACCCATACCAATCGCGTAACAAATAAACCGAGAAATAAATCAATACCACCCCACCGCCAACCCTCCAACCCTAACCCCAACCCATACCAATCGCGTAACAAATAAACCGAGAAATAAATCAATAATACCCCACCGCCAATCCTCCAACCCTAACCCTAACCCATACCAATCGCGTAACATATAAACCGAGAAATAAATCAATAATACCCCACCGCCAATCCTCCAACCCTAACCCTAACCCATACAAATCGCGCAACAAATAAACCGAGAAATAAATCAATACCACCGCCAATCCTCCAACCCTAACCCTAACCCATACCAATCGGGCAACAAATAAACCGAGAAATAAATCAATACAACCGCCAATCCTCCAACCCTAACCCTAACCCATACCAATCGCGTAACAAATAAACCGAGAAATAAATCAATAATACCCCACCGTCAATCCTCCAACCCTAACCCTAACCCATACCAATCGCGCAACAAATAAACCGAGAAATAAATCAATAATACCCCACCGCCAATCCTCCAACCCTAACCCTAACCCATACAAATCGCGTAACAAATAAACCGAGAAATAAATCAATACCACCGCCAATCCTCCAACCCTAACCCTAACCCATACCAATCGCGCAACAAATAAACCGAGAAATAAATCAATACCACCGCCAATCCTCCAACCCTAACCCTAACCCATACCAATCGCGTAACAAATAAACCGAGAAATAAATCAATAATACCCCACCGCCAATCCTCCAACCCTAACCCTAACCCATACCAATCGCGCAACAAATAAATCGAGAAATAAATCAATACCACCGCCAATCCTCCAACCCTAACCCTAACCCATACCAATCGCGCAACAAATAAACCGAGAAATAAATCAATACCACCGCCAATCCTCCAACCCTAACCCTAACCCATACCAATCGCGCAACAAATAAACCGAGAAATAAATCAATACCACCGCCAATCCTCCAACCCTAACCCTAACCCATACCAATCGCGTAACAAATAAACCGAGAAATAAATCAATAATACCCCACCGCCAATCCTCCAACCCTAACCCTAACCCATACCAATCGCGCAACAAATAAACCGAGAAATAAATCAATAATACCCCACCGCCAATCCTCCAACCCTAACCCTAACCCATACCAATCGCGTAACAAATAAACCGAGAAATAAATCAATAATACCCCACCGCCAATTCTCCAACCCTAACCCTAACCCATACAAATCGCGCAACAAATAAACCGAGAAATAAATCAATACCACCGCCAATCCTCCAACCCTAACCCTAACCCATACAAATCGCGTAACAAATAAACCGAGAAATAAATCAATACCACCGCCAATCCTCCAACCCTAACCCTAACCCATACCAATCGCGTAACAAATAAACCGAGAAATAAATCAATACCACCCCACCGCCAACCCTCCAACCCTAACCCCAACCCATACCAATCGCGTAACAAATAAACCGAGAAATAAATCAATAATACCCCACCGCCAATCCTCCAACCCTAACCCTAACCCATACCAATCGCGTAACATATAAACCGAGAAATAAATCAATAATACCCCACCGCCAATCCTCCAACCCTAACCCTAACCCATACAAATCGCGCAACAAATAAACCGAGAAATAAATCAATACCACCGCCAATCCT
The DNA here is from genome assembly GCA_032622095.1 of Siphonodentalium dalli. Taxonomy (NCBI): domain Eukaryota; kingdom Metazoa; phylum Mollusca; class Scaphopoda; order Gadilida; family Siphonodentaliidae; genus Siphonodentalium; species Siphonodentalium dalli. The sequence continues at coordinate 3,912,125 of CP136063.1, read as the reverse complement.
CCAACCCTAACCCTAACCCATACCAATCGGGCAACAAATAAACCGAGAAATAAATCAATACAACCGCCAATCCTCCAACCCTAACCCTAACCCATACCAATCGCGTAACAAATAAACCGAGAAATAAATCAATAATACCCCACCGTCAATCCTCCAACCCTAACCCTAACCCATACCAATCGCGCAACAAATAAACCGAGAAATAAATCAATAATACCCCACCGCCAATCCTCCAACCCTAACCCTAACCCATACAAATCGCGTAACAAATAAACCGAGAAATAAATCAATACCACCGCCAATCCTCCAACCCTAACCCTAACCCATACCAATCGCGTAACAAATAAACCGAGAAATAAATCAATACCACCCCACCGCCAGTCCTCCAACCCTAACCCCAACCCATACCAATCGCGTAACAAATAAACCGAGAAATAAATCAATAATACCCCACCGCCAATCCTCCAACCCTAACCCTAACCCATACCAATCGCGTAACAAATAAACAGAGAAATAAATCAATAATACCCCACCGCCAATCCTCCAACCCTAACCCTAACCCATACCAATCGCGTAACAAAAAAAACGAGAAATAAATCAATAATACCCCACCGCCAATCCTCCAACCCTAACCCTAACCCATACAAATCGCGTAACAAATAAACCGAGAAATAAATCAATACCACCGCCAATCCTCCAACCCTAACCCTAACCCATACCAATCGCGCAACAAATAAACCGAGAAATAAATCAATACCCACCGCCAATCCTCCAACCCTAACCCTAACCCATACCAATCGCGCAACAAATAAACCGAGAAATAAATCAATACCACCGCCAATCCTCCAACCCTAACCCTAACCCATACCAATCGCGCAACAAATAAACCGAGAAATAAATCAATACCACCCCACCGCCAATCCTCCAACCCTAACCCTAACCCATACCAATCGTGTAACAAATAAACCGAGAAATAAATCAATAATACCCCACCGCCAATCCTCCGACCCTAACCCTAACCCATACCAATCGCCTAACAAATAAACCGAGAAATAAATCAATACCACCGCCAATCCTCCAACCCTAACCCTAACCCATACCAATCACGCAACAAATAAACCGAGAAATAAATCAATAATACCCCACCGCCAATCCTCCAACCCTAACCCTAACCCATACCAATCGCGCAACAAATAAACCGAGAAATAAATCAATACCACCGCCAATCCTCCAACCCCAACCCTAACTCATACCAATCACGTATCAAATAAACAGAGAAATAAATCAATAATACCCCACCGCCAATCCTCCAACCCTAACCCTAACCCATACAAATCGCGTAACAAATAAACCGAGAAATAAATCAATACCACCGCCAATCCTCCAACCCTAACCCTAACCCATACCAATCGCGTAACAAATAAACCGAGAAATAAATCAATACCACCCCACCGCCAGTCCTCCAACCCTAACCCCAACCCATACCAATCGCGTAACAAATAAACCGAGAAATAAATCAATAATACCCCCACCGCCAATCCTCCAACCCTAACCCTAACCCATACCAATCGCGCAACAAATAAACCGAGAAATAAATCAATACCACCGCCAATCCTCCAACCCTAACCCTAACCCATACCAATCGCGTAACAAATAAACCGAGAAATAAATCAATAATACCCCACCGCCAATCCTCCAACCCTAACCCTAACCCATACCAATCGCGCAACAAATAAATCGAGAAATAAATCAATACCACCGCCAATCCTCCAACCCTAACCCTAACCCATACCAATCGCGCAACAAATAAACCGATAAATAAATCAATACCACCGCCAATCCTCCAACCCTAACCCTAACCCATACCAATCGCGCAACAAATAAACCGAGAAATAAATCAATACCACCGCCAATCCTCCAACCCTAACCCTAACCCATACCAATCGCGTAACAAATAAACCGAGAAATAAATCAATAATACCCCACCGCCAATCCTCCAACCCCAACCCTAACCTATACCAATCGCGCAACAAATAAACCGAGAAATAAATCAATACCACCGCCAATCCTCCAACCCTAACCCTAACCCATACCAATCGCGTAACAAATAAACCGAGATATAAATCAATAATACCCCACCGCCAATCCTCCAACCCTAACCCTAACCCATACCAATCGCGTAACAAATAAACCGAGAAATAAATCAATAATACCCCACCGCCAATCCTCCAACCCTAACCCTAACCCATACCAATCGCGCAACAAATAAACCGAGAAATAAATCAATAATACCCCACCGCCAATCCTCCAACCCTAACCCTAACCCATACAAATCGCGTAACAAATAAACCGAGAAATAAATCAATACCACCGCCAATACTCCAACCCAAACCCTAACCCATACCAATCGCGCAACAAATAAACCGAGAAATAAATCAATAATACCCCACCGCCAATCCTCCAACCCTAACCCTAACCCATACCAATCGCGTAACAAATAAACCGAGAAATAAATCAATACCACCGCCAATCCTCCAACCCTAACCCTAACCCATACCAATCGCGTAACAAATAAACCGAGAAATAAATCAATACCACCGCCAATCCTCCAACCCTAACCCTAACCCATACCAATCGCGTAACAAATAAACCGAGAAATAAATCAATAATACCGCACCGCCAATCCTCCAACCCTAACCCTAACCCATACCAATCGTATAACAAATAAACCGAGAAATAAATCAATAATACCGCACCGCCAATCCTCCAACCCTAACCCTAACCCATACCAATCGCGTAACAAATAAACCGAGAAATAAATCAATAATACCCCACCGCCAATCCTCCAACCCTAACCCTAACCCATACCAATCACGTAACAAATAAACCGAGAAATAAATCAATAATACCCCACCGCCAATCCTCCAACCATAACCCTAACCCATACCAATCGCGTAACAAATAAACCGAGAAATAAATCAATAATACCCCACCGCCAACCCTCCAACCCTAACCCTAACCCAAACCAATCGCGCAACAAATAAACCAAGAAATAAATCAATAATACCCCACCGCCAATCCTCCAGCCCTAATCCTAACCCATATCAATCGCGTAACAAATAAACCGAGAAATAAATCAATACCACCGCCAATCCTCCAACCCTAACCCTAACCCATACCAATCGCGCAACAAATAAACCGAGAAATAAATCAATACCACCCCACCGCCAATCCTCCAACCCTAACCCTAACCCATACCAATCGTGTAACAAATAAACCGAGAAATAAATCAATACCACCCCACCGCCAATCCTCCAACCCTAACCCTAACCCATACCAATCGCGTAACAAATAAACCGAGAAATAAATCAATACCACCGCCAATCCTTCAACCCTAACCCTAACCCATACCAATTATGCAACAAATAAACCGAGAAATAAATCAATAATACCCCACCGCCAATCCTCCAACCCTAACCCTAACCCATACCAATCGCGTAACAAATAAACCGAGAAATAAATCAATAATACCCCACCGCCAATCCTCCAACCCTAACCCTAACCCATACCAATCGCGCAACAAATAAACCGAGAAATAAATCAATAATACCCCACCGCCAATCCTCCAACCCTAACCCTAACCCATACCAATCGCGTAACAAATAAACCGAGAAATAAATCAATAATACCCCACCGCCAATCCTCCAACCCTAACCCTAACCCATACAAATCGCGTAACAAATAAACCGAGAAATAAATCAATACCACCGCCAATCCTCCAACCCTAACCCTAACCCATACCAATCGCGTAACAAATAAACCGAGAAATAAATCAATAATACCCCACCGCCAATCCTCCAACCCTAACCCTAACCCATACCAATCGCGTAACAAATAAACCGAGAAATAAATCAATACCACCGCCAATCCTCCAACCCTAACCCTAACCCATACCAATCGCGTAACAAATAAACCGAGAAATAAATCAATAATACCCCACCGCCAATCCTCCAACCCTAACCCTATCCCATACCAATCGCGTAACAAATAAACCGAGAAATAAATCAATAATACCCCACCGCCAATCCTCCAACCCTAACCCTAACCCATACCAATCGCGTAACAAATAAACCGAGAAATAAATCAATACCACCGCCAATCCTCCAACCCTAACCCTAACCCATAACAATCGCGTAACAAATAAACCGAGAAATAAATCAATAATACCCCACCGCCAATCCTCCAACCCCAACCCTAACCTATACCAATCGCGCAACAAATAAACCGAGAAATAAATCAATAATACCCCACCGCCAACCCTCCAACCCTAACCCTAACCCAAACCAATCGCGTAACTAATAAACCGAGAAATAAATCAATAATACCCCACCGCCAATCCTCCAACCCTAACCCTAACCCAAACCAATCGCGTAACAAATAAACCGAGAAATAAATCAATAATACCCCACCGCCAATCCTCCAACCCTAACCCTAACCCAAACCAATCGCGTTACAAATAAACCGAGAAATAAATCAATAATACCCCACCGCCAATCCTCCAACCCTAACCCTAACCCAAACCAATCGTGTAACAAATAAACCGAGAAATAAATCAATAATACCCCACCGCCAATCCTCCAACCCTAACCCTAACCCATACCAATCGCGTAACAAATAAACCGAGAAATAAATCAATACCACCGCCAATCCTCCAACCCCAACCCTAACTCATACAAATCGCGTTACAAATAAACCGAGAAATAAATCAATAATACCCCACCGCCAATACTACAACCCTAACCCTAACCCATACAAATCGCGTTACAAATAAACCGAGAAATAAATCAATAATACCCCACCGCCAATACTACAACCCTAACCCTAACCCATACCAATCGCGTAACAAATAAACCGAGATATAAATCAATAATACCTCACCGCCAATCCTCCAACCCTAACCCTAACCCATACCAATCGCGTAACAAATAAACCGAGTAATAAATCAATAATACCCCACCGCCAATCCTACAACCCTAACCCTAACCCATACCAATCGCGTAACAAATAAATCGAGAAATAAATCAATAATACCCCACCGCCAATACTACAACCCTAACCCTAACCCATACCAATCGCGTGACAAATAAACCGAGAAATAAATCAATAATACCCCACCGCCAATACTACAACCCTAACCCTAACCCATACCAATCGCGCGACAAATAAACCGAGAAATAAATCAATAATACCCCACCGCCAATCCTACAACCCTAACCCTAACCCATACCAATCGCGTAACAAATAAACCGAGAAATAAATCAATACCACCCACCGCCAATCCTCCAACCCTAACCCTAACCCATACCAATCGCGTAACAAATAAACCGAGAAATAAATCAATAATACCCCACCGCCAATCCTCCAACCCTAATCCTAACTCATACCAATCGCGTAACAAATAAACCGAGAAATAAATCAATAATACCCCACCGCCAATCCTCCAACCCTAACCCTAACCCATACCAATCGCGTAACAAATAAACCGAGAAATAAATCAATAATACCCCACCGCCAATCCTCCAACCCTAACCCTAACCAATACCAATCGCGTAACAAATAAACCGAGAAATAAATCAATACCACCGCCAATCCTCCAACCCTAACCCTAACCCATACCAATCGCGTAACAAATAAACCGAGAAATAAATCAATAATACCCCACCGCCAATCCTCCAACCCTAACCATAACCCATACCAATCGCGTAACAAATAAACCGAGAAATAAATCAATAATACCCCACCGCCAATCCTCCAACCCTAACCCTAACCCATACCAATCGCGTAACAAATAAACCGAGAAATAAATCAATACCACCGCCAATCCTCCATCCCTACCCTAACCCATACCAATCGCGCGACAAATAAACCAAGAAATAAATCAATAATACCCCACCGCCAATCCTCCATCCCTAACCCTAACCCATACCAATCGCGTAACAAATAAACCGAGAAATAAATCGATACCACCGCCAATCCTCCAACCCTAACCCTAACCCATACCAATCGCGTAACAAATAAACCGAGAAATAAATCAATAATACCCCACCGCCAATCCTCCAACCCTAACCATAACCCATACCAATCGCGTAACAAATAAACGGAGAAATAAATCAATAATACCCCACCGCCAATCCTCCAACCCTAACCCCAACCCATACCAATCGCGTAACAAATAAACCGAGAAATAAATCAATACCACCGCCAATCCTCCAACCCTAACCCCAACCCATACCAATCGCGCGACAAATAAACCAAGAAATAAATCAATAATACCCCACCGCCAATCCTCCAACCCTAACCCTAACCCATACCAATCGCGTAACAAATAAACCGAGAAATAAATCAATACCACCGCCAATCCTCCAACCCTAACCCTAACCCATACGAATCGCGTAACAAATAAACCGAGAAATAAATCAATACCACCGCCAATCCTCCAACCCTAACCCTAACCCATACCAATCGCGTAACAAATAAACCGAGAAATAAATCAATACCACCGCCAATCCTCCAACCCTAACCCTAACCCATACCAATCGTGGAACAAATAAACCGAGAAATAAATCAATAATACCCCACCGCCAATCCTACAACCCTAACCCTAACCCATACCAATCGCGTAACAAATAAACCGAGAAATAAATCAATAATACCCCACCGCCAATCCTCCAACCCTAACCCTAACCCATACCAATCGCGCAACAAATAAACCGAGAAATAAATCAATAATACCCCACCGCCAATCCTCCAACCCTAACCCCAACCCATACCAATCGCGCGACAAATAAACCAAGAAATAAATCAATAATACCCCACCACCAATCCTCCAACCCTAACCCTAACCCATACAAATCGCGTAACAAATAAACCGAGAAATAAATCAATAATACCCCACCGCCAATCCTCCAAACCTAACCCTGACCCATACCAATCGCGTAACAAATAAACCGATAAATAAATCAATAATACCCCACCGCCAATCCTCCAACCCTAACCCTAACCCTAACCAATCGCGTAACAAATAAACCGAGAAATAAATCAATAATACCCCACCGCCAATCCTACAACCCTAACCCTAACCCATACCAATCGCGTAACAAATAAACCGAGAAATAAATCAATACCACCGCCAATCCTCCAACTCTAACCCTAACCCATACCAATCGCGTAACAAATAAACCGAGAAATAAATCAATACCACCGCCAATCCTCCAACCCTAACCCTAACCCATACAAATCGCGCAACAAATAAACCGAGAAATAAATCAATAATACCCCACCGCCAATCCTCCAACCCTAACCCTAACCCATACCAATCGCGTAACAAATAAACCGAGAAATAAATCAATACCACCGCCAATCCTCCAACCCTAACCCTAACCCATACCAATCGCGCAACAAAAAAACCGAGAAATAAATCAATAATACCCCACCGCCAATCCTCCAACCCTAACCCTAACCCATACCAATCGCGCAACAAATAAACCGAGAAATAAATCAATAATACCCCACCGCCAATCCTCCAACCCTAACCCTAACCCATACCAATCGCGTAACAAATAAACCGAGAAATAAATCAATAATACCCCACCGCCAATCCTCCAACCCTAACCCTAACCCATACCAATCGCGCAACAAATAAACCGAGAAATAAATCAATACCACCGCCAATCCTCCAACCCTAACGCTAACCCATACCAATCGCGTAACAAATAAACCGAGAAATAAATCAATAATACCCCACCGCCAATCCTCCAACCCTAACCCTAACCCATACCAATCGCGTAACAAATAAACCGAGAAATAAATCAATACCACCGCCAATCCTCCAACCCTAACCCTAACCCATACCAATCGCGCAACAAATAAACCGAGAAATAAATCAATAATACCCCACCGCCAATCCTCCAACCCTAACCCTAACCCATACCAATCGCGCAACAAATAAACCGAGAAATAAATCAATAATACCCCACCGCCAATCCTACAACCCTAACCCTAACCCATACCAATCGCGCAACAAATAAACCGAGAAATAAATCAATAATACCCCACCGCCAATCCTCCAACCCTAACCCTAACCCATACCAATCGCGTAACAAATAAACCGAGAAATAAATCAATAATATCCCACCGCCAATCCTCCAACCCTAACCCTAACCCATACCAATCGCGCAACAAATAAACCGAGAAATAAATCAATAATACCCCACCGCCAATCCTCCAGCCCTAACCCTAACCCATACCAATCGCGTAACAAATAAACCGAGAAATAAATCAATAATACCCCACCGCCAATCCTCCAACCCTAACCCTAACCCAAACCAATCGCGTGACAAATAAACCGAGAAATAAATCAATAATACCCCACCGCCAATCCTCCAACCCTAACCCTAACCCAAACCAATCGCGTAACAAATAAACCGAGAAATAAATCAATACCACCGCCAATCCTCCAACCCTAACCCTAACCCATACCAATCGCGCAACAAATAAACCGAGAAATAAATCAATACCACCGCCAATCCTCCAACCCTAACCCTAACCCAAACCAATCGCGCAACAAATAAACCGAGAAATAAATCAATAATACCCCACCGCCAATCCTCCAACCCTAACCCTAACCCATACCAATCGCGCAACAAATAAACCGAGAAATAAATCAATACCACACCCAATCCTCCAATCCTAACCCTAACCCATACCAATCGCGTAACAAATAAACCGAGAAATAAATCAATAATACCCCACCGCCAATCCTCCAACCCTAACCCTAACCCATACCAATCGCGTAACAAATAAACCGAGAAATAAATCAATAATACCCCACCGCCAATCCTCCAACCCTAACCCTAACCCATACCAATCGCGTGACAAATAAACCGAGAAATAAATCAATAATACCCCACCACCAATCCTCCAACCCTAACCCTAACCCATACCAATCGCGTAACAAATAAACCGAGAAATAAATCAATAATACCCCACCACCAATCCTCCAACCCTAACCCTAACCCATACCAATCGCGTAACAAATAAACCGAGAAATAAATCAATTATACCCCACCGCCAATCCTCCAGCCCTAACCTTAACCCATACCAATCGCGTGACAAATAAACCGAGAAATAAATCAATAATACCCCACCGCCAATCCTCCAGCCCTAACCCTAACCCATACCAATCGCGTAACAAATAAACAGAGAAATAAATCAATACCACCGCCAATCCTCCAACCCTAACCCTAACCCATACCAATCGCGTAACAAATAAACCGAGAAATAAATCAATACCACCGGCAATCCTCCAGCCCTAACCCTAACCCAAACCAATCGCGTAACAAATAAACCGAGAAATAAATCAATAATACCCCACCGCCAATCCTCCAACCCTAACCCTAACCCATACCAATCGCGTAACAAATAAACCGAGAAATAAATCAATACCACCGCCAATCCTCCAGCCCTAACCCTGACCCAAACCAATCGCGTAACAAATAAACCGAGAAATAAATCAATAATACCCCACCGCCAATCCTCCAGCCCTAACCCTAACCCAAACCAATCGCGTAACAAATAAACCGAGAAATAAATCAATAATACCCCACCGCCAATCCTCCAACCCTAACCCTAACCCATACCAATCGCGTAACAAATAAACCGAGAAATAAATCAATAATACCCCACCGCCAATCCTCCAACCCTAACCCTAACCCATACCAATCGCGTAACAAATAAACAGAGAAATAAATCAATACCACCGCCAATCCTCCAACCCTAACCCTAACCCATACCAATCGCGTAACAAATAAACCGAGAAATAAATCAATAACACCCCACCGCCAATCCTCCAACCCTAACCCTAACCCATACCAATCGCGCAACAAATAAACCGAGAAATAAATCAATAATACCCCACCGCCAATCCTCCAACCCTAACCCTAACCCATACCAATCGCGTAACAAATAAACCGAGAAATAAATCAATAATACCCCACCGCCAATCCTCCAACCCTAACCTTAACCCATACCAATCGCGTGACAAATAAACCGAGAAATAAATCAATTATACCCCACCGCCAATCCTCCAGCCCTAACCCTAACCCATACCAATCGCGTAACAAATAAACCGAGAAATAAATCAATAATACCCCACCGCCAATCCTCCAGCCCTAACCCTAACCCATACCAATCGCGTAACAAATAAACCGAGAAATAAATCAATAATACCCCACCGCCAATCCTCCAGCCCTAACCCTAACCCATACCAATCGCGTAACAAATAAACCGAGAAATAAATCAATTATACCCCACCGCCAATCCTCCAACCCTAACCCTAACCCATACCAATCGCGCAACAAATAAACCGAGAAATAAATCAATAATACCCCACCGCCAATCCTCCAACCCTAACCCTAACCCATACCAATCGCGTAACAAATAAACCGAGAAATAAATCAATACTACCCCACCGACAATCCTCCAGCCCTAACCCTAACCCATACCAATCGCGTAACAAATAAACCGAGAAATAAATCAATAATACCCCACCGCCAATCTACCAACCCTAACCCTAACCCATACCAATCGCGTAACAAATAAACCGAGAAATAAATCAATAATACCCCACCGCCAATCCTCCAGCCCTAACCCTAACCCATACCAATCGCGTAACAAATAAACCGAGAAATAAATCAATAATACCCCACCGCCAATCCTCCAGCCCTAACCCTAACCCATACCAATCGCGTAACAAATAAACCGAGAAATAAATCAATAATACCCCACCGCCAATCCTCCAGCCCTAACCCTAACCCATACCAATCGCGTAACAAAAAAACCGAGAAATAAATCAATAATACCCCACCGCCAATCCTCCAACCCTAACCCTAACCCATACCAATCGCGCAACAAATAAACCGAGAAATAAATCAATAATACCCCACCGCCAATCCTCCAGCCCTAACCCTAACCCATACCAATCGCGTAACAAATAAACCGAGAAATAAATCAATAATACCCCACCGCCAATCCTCCAGCCCTAACCCTAACCCATACCAATCGCGTAACAAATAAACCGAGAAATAAATCAATTATACCCCACCGCCAATCCTCCAACCCTAACCCTAACCCATACCAATCGCGTAACAAATGAACCGAGAAATAAATCAATAATACCCCACCGCCAATCCTCCAACCCTAACCCTAACCCATACCAATCGCGCAACAAATAAACCGAGAAATAAATCAATAATACCCCACCGCCAATCCTCTAACCCTAACCCTAACCCATACCAATCGAGTAACAAATAAACCGAGAAATAAATTAATAATACCCCACCGCCAATCCTCCAACCCTAACCCTAACCCATACCAATCGCGTAACAAATAAACCGAGAAATAAATCAATAATACCCCACCGCCAATCCTCCAACCCTAACCCTAACCCATACCAATCGCGCAACAAATAAACAGAGAAATAAATCAATACCACCGCCAATCCTCCAACCCTAACCCTAACCCATACCAATCACGTAACAAATAAACCGAGAAATAAATCAATACCACCGCCAATCCTCCAACCCTAACCCTAACCCATACCAATCGCGTAACAAATAAACCGAGAAATAAATCAATACCACCCACCGCCAATCCTCCAACCCTAACCCTAACCGATACCAATCGCGTAACAAATAAACCGAGAAATAAATCAATACAACCGCCAATCCTCCAACCCTAACTCTAACCCATACCAATCGCGCAACAAATAAACCGAGAAATAAATCAATAATACCCCACCGCCAATCCTCCAACCCTAACCCTAACCCATACCAATCGCGTATCAAATAAACCGAGATATAAATCAATAATACCCCACCGCCAATCCTCCAACATAACCCTAACCCATACCAATCGCGTAACAAATAAACCGAGAAATAAATCAATACCACCGCCAATCCTCCAACCCTAACCCTAACCCATACCAATCGCGTAACAAATAAACCGAGAAATAAATCAATAATACCTCACCGCCAATCCTCCAACCCTAACCCTAACCCATACCAATCGCGTAACAAATAAACCGAGAAATAAATCAATAATACCCCACCGTCAATCCTCCAACCCTAACCGTAACCCTTACCAATCGCATAACAAATAAACCGAGAAATAAATCAATACAACCGCCAATCCTCCAACCCTAACCCTAACCCATACCAATCGCGTAACAAATAAACCGAGAAATAAATCAATAATACCCCACCGCCAATCCTCCAACCCTAACCCTAACCCATACCAATCGCGTAACAAATAAACCGAGAAATAAATCAATAATACGCCACCGCCAATCCTCCAACCCTAACCCTAACCCATACCAATCGCGTGACAAATAAACCGAGAAATAAATCAATACAACCGCCAATCCTCCAACCCTAACCCTAACCCATACCAATCGCATAACAAATAAACCGAGAAATAAATCAATACCACCCCACCGCCAATCCTCCAACCCTAACCCTAACCCATACCAATCACGTAACAAATAAACCGAGAAATAAATCAATAATACCCCACCGCCAATCCTCCAACCCTAGCCCTAACCCATACCAATCGCGTAACAAATAAACCGAGAAATAAATCAATAATACCCCACCGCCAATCCTCCAACCCTAACCCTAACCCATACCAATCGCGTAACAAATAAACCGAGAAATAAATCAATACCACCCCACCGCCAAACCTCCAACCCTAACCCTAACCCATACCAATCGCGTGACAAATAAACCGAGAAATAAATCAATAATACCCCACCGCCAATCCTCCAACCCTAACCCTAACCCATACCAATCGCGTAACAAATAAACCGAGAAATAAATCAATAATATCCCACCGCCAATCCTCCATCCCTAACCCTAACCCTAACCATCGCGTAACAAATAAACCGAGAAATAAATCAATAATAACCCACCGCCAATCCTCCAACCCTAACCCTAACCCATACCAATCGCGTAACAAATAAACCGAGAAATAAATCAATACCACCCCACCGCCAAACCTCCAACCCTAACCCTAACCCATACCAATCGCGTGACAAATAAACCGAGAAATAAATCAATACCACCGCCAATCCTCCAACCCTAACCCATACCCATACCAATCGCGTAACAAATAAACCGAGAAATAAATCAATAATACCCCACCGCCAATTTTCCAACCCTAACCCTAACCCATACCAATCGCGTAACAAATAAACCGAGAAATAAATCAATAATACCCCACCGCCAATCCTCCAACCCTAACCCTAACCCATACCAATCGCGTAACAAATAAACCGAGAAATAAATCAATAATACCCCACCGCCAATCCTCCAACCCTAACCCTAACCCATACCAATCGCGTAACAAATAAACCGAGAAATAAATCAATACCACCGCCAATCCTCCAACCCTAACCCTAACCCATACCAATCGCGTAACAAATAAACCGAGAAATAAATCAATAATACCCCACCGCCAATCTACCAACCCTAACCCTAACCCATACCAATCGCGTAACAAATAAACCGAGAAATATATCAATACCACCCCACCGCCAATCCTCCAACCCTAACCTAACCCATACCAATCGCGTAACAAATAAACCGAGAAATAAATCAATAATACCCCACCGCCAATCCTCCAACACTAACCCTAACCCATACCAATCGCGTAACAAATAAACCGAGAAATAAATCAATAATACGCCACCGCCAATCCTCCAACCCTAACCCTAACCCATACCAATCGCGTAACAAATAAACCGAGAAATAAATCAATAATACCCCACCGCCAATCTACCAACCCTAACCCTAACCCATACCAATCGCGCAACAAATAAACCGAGAAATAAATCAATAATACCCCACCGCCAATCCTCCAACCCTAACCCTAACCCATACCAATCGCGTAACAAATAAACCGAGAAATAAATCAATAATACCCCACCGCCAATCCTCCAACCCTAACCCTAACCCATACCAATCGCGTGACAAATAAACCGAGAAATAAATCAATAATACCCCACCACCAATCCTCCAACCCTAACCCTAACCCATACAATCGCGTAACAAATAAACCGAGAAATAAATCAATAATACCCCACCACCAATCCTCCAACCCTAACCCTAACCCATACCAATCGCGTAACAAATAAACCGAGAAATAAATCAATTATACCCCACCGCCAATCCTCCAGCCCTAACCTTAACCCATACCAATCGCGTGACAAATAAACCGAGAAATAAATCAATAATACCCCACCGCCAATCCTCCAGCCCTAACCCTAACCCATACCAATCGCGTAACAAATAAACCGAGAAATAAATCAATACCACCGCCAATCCTCCAACCCTAACCCTGACCCAAACCAATCGCGTAACAAATAAACCGAGAAATAAATCAATAATACCCCACCGCCAATCCTCCAGCCCTAACCCTAACCCAAACCAATCGCGTAACAAATAAACCGAGAAATAAATCAATAATACCCCACCGCCAATCCTCCAGCCCTAACCCTAACCCATACCAATCGCGTAACAAATAAACCGAGAAATAAATCAATAATACCCCACCGCCAATCCTCCAACCCTAACCCTAACCCATACCAATCGCGTAACAAATAAACCGAGAAATAAATCAATACCACCGCCAATCCTCCAGCCCTAACCCTGACCCAAACCAATCGCGTAACAAATAAACCGAGAAATAAATCAATAATACCCCACCGCCAATCCTCCAGCCCTAACCCTAACCCAAACCAATCGCGTAACAAATAAACCGAGAAATAAATCAATAATACCCCACCGCCAATCCTCCAACCCTAACCCTAACCCATACCAATCGCGTAACAAATAAACCGAGAAATAAATCAATAATACCCCACCGCCAATCCTCCAACCCTAACCCTAACCCATACCAATCGCGTAACAAATAAACAGAGAAATAAATCAATACCACCGCCAATCCTCCAACCCTAACCCTAACCCATACCAATCGCGTAACAAATAAACCGAGAAATAAATCAATAACACCCCACCGCCAATCCTCCAACCCTAACCCTAACCCATACCAATCGCGCAACAAATAAACCGAGAAATAAATCAATAATACCCCACCGCCAATCCTCCAACCCTAACCCTAACCCATACCAATCGCGTAACAAATAAACCGAGAAATAAATCAATAATACCCCACCGCCAATCCTCCAACCCTAACCTTAACCCATACCAATCGCGTGACAAATAAACCGAGAAATAAATCAATTATACCCCACCGCCAATCCTCCAGCCCTAACCCTAACCCATACCAATCGCGTAACAAATAAACCGAGAAATAAATCAATAATACCCCACCGCCAATCCTCCAGCCCTAACCCTAACCCATACCAATCGCGTAACAAATAAACCGAGAAATAAATCAATAATACCCCACCGCCAATCCTCCAGCCCTAACCCTAACCCATACCAATCGCGTAACAAATAAACCGAGAAATAAATCAATTATACCCCACCGCCAATCCTCCAACCCTAACCCTAACCCATACCAATCGCGCAACAAATAAACCGAGAAATAAATCAATAATACCCCACCGCCAATCCTCCAACCCTAACCCTAACCCATACCAATCGCGTAACAAATAAACCGAGAAATAAATCAATACTACCCCACCGACAATCCTCCAGCCCTAACCCTAACCCATACCAATCGCGTAACAAATAAACCGAGAAATAAATCAATAATACCCCACCGCCAATCTACCAACCCTAACCCTAACCCATACCAATCGCGTAACAAATAAACCGAGAAATAAATCAATAATACCCCACCGCCAATCCTCCAGCCCTAACCCTAACCCATACCAATCGCGTAACAAATAAACCGAGAAATAAATCAATAATACCCCACCGCCAATCCTCCAGCCCTAACCCTAACCCATACCAATCGCGTAACAAATAAACCGAGAAATAAATCAATAATACCCCACCGCCAATCCTCCAGCCCTAACCCTAACCCATACCAATCGCGTAACAAAAAAACCGAGAAATAAATCAATAATACCCCACCGCCAATCCTCCAACCCTAACCCTAACCCATACCAATCGCGCAACAAATAAACCGAGAAATAAATCAATAATACCCCACCGCCAATCCTCCAGCCCTAACCCTAACCCATACCAATCGCGTAACAAATAAACCGAGAAATAAATCAATAATACCCCACCGCCAATCCTCCAGCCCTAACCCTAACCCATACCAATCGCGTAACAAATAAACCGAGAAATAAATCAATTATACCCCACCGCCAATCCTCCAACCCTAACCCTAACCCATACCAATCGCGTAACAAATGAACCGAGAAATAAATCAATAATACCCCACCGCCAATCCTCCAACCCTAACCCTAACCCATACCAATCGCGCAACAAATAAACCGAGAAATAAATCAATAATACCCCACCGCCAATCCTCTAACCCTAACCCTAACCCATACCAATCGAGTAACAAATAAACCGAGAAATAAATCAATAATACCCCATCGCCAATCCTCCAACCCTAACCCTAACACATACCAATCGCGTAAAAAATAAACCGAGAAATAAATCAATAACACCCCACCGCCAATCCTCCAACCCTAACCCTAACCCATACCAATCGCGTTACAAATAAACCGAGAAATAAATCAATTATACCCCACCGCCAATCCTCCAGCCCTAACCCTAACCCATACCAATCGCGCAACAAATAAACCGAGAAATAAATCAATAATACCCCACCGCCAATCCTCCAACCCTAACCCTAACCCATACCAATCGCGTAACAAATAAACCGAGAAATAAATTAATAATACCCCACCGCCAATCCTCCAACCCTAACCCTAACCCATACCAATCGCGTAACAAATAAACCGAGAAATAAATCAATAATACCCCACCGCCAATCCTCCAACCCTAACCCTAACCCATACCAATCGCGCAACAAATAAACAGAGAAATAAATCAATACCACCGCCAATCCTCCAACCCTAACCCTAACCCATACCAATCACGTAACAAATAAACCGAGAAATAAATCAATACCACCGCCAATCCTCCAACCCTAACCCTAACCCATACCAATCGCGTAACAAATAAACCGAGAAATAAATCAATACCACCCACCGCCAATCCTCCAACCCTAACCCTAACCGATACCAATCGCGTAACAAATAAACCGAGAAATAAATCAATACAACCGCCAATCCTCCAACCCTAACTCTAACCCATACCAATCGCGCAACAAATAAACCGAGAAATAAATCAATAATACCCCACCGCCAATCCTCCAACCCTAACCCTAACCCATACCAATCGCGTATCAAATAAACCGAGATATAAATCAATAATACCCCACCGCCAATCCTCCAACATAACCCTAACCCATACCAATCGCGTAACAAATAAACCGAGAAATAAATCAATACCACCGCCAATCCTCCAACCCTAACCCTAACCCATACCAATCGCGTAACAAATAAACCGAGAAATAAATCAATAATACCTCACCGCCAATCCTCCAACCCTAACACTAACCCATACCAATCGCGTAACAAATAAACCGAGAAATAAATCAATAATACCCCACCGCCAATCCTCCAACCCTAACCGTAACCCTTACCAATCGCATAACAAATAAACCGAGAAATAAATCAATACAACCGCCAATCCTCCAACCCTAACCCTAACCCATACCAATCGCGTAACAAATAAACCGAGAAATAAATCAATAATACCCCACCGCCAATCCTCCAACCCTAACCCTAACCCATACCAATCGCGTAACAAATAAACCGAGAAATAAATCAATAATACGCCACCGCCAATCCTCCAACCCTAACCCTAACCCATACCAATCGCGTGACAAATAAACCGAGAAATAAATCAATACAACCGCCAATCCTCCAACCCTAACCCTAACCCATACCAATCGCATAACAAATAAACCGAGAAATAAATCAATACCACCCCACCGCCAATCCTCCAACCCTAACCCTAACCCATACCAATCACGTAACAAATAAACCGAGAAATAAATCAATAATACCCCACCGCCAATCCTCCAACCCTAGCCCTAACCCATACCAATCGCGTAACAAATAAACCGAGAAATAAATCAATAATACCCCACCGCCAATCCTCCAACCCTAACCCTAACCCATACCAATCGCGTAACAAATAAACCGAGAAATAAATCAATACCACCCCACCGCCAAACCTCCAACCCTAACCCTAACCCATACCAATCGCGTGACAAATAAACCGAGAAATAAATCAATAATACCCCACCGCCAATCCTCCAACCCTAACCCTAACCCATACCAATCGCGTAACAAATAAACCGAGAAATAAATCAATAATATCCCACCGCCAATCCTCCATCCCTAACCCTAACCCTAACCATCGCGTAACAAATAAACCGAGAAATAAAACAATAATACCCCACCGCCAATCCTCCAACCCTAACCCTAACCCATACCAATCGCGTAACAAATAAACCGAGAAATAAATCAATACCACCCCACCGCCAAACCTCCAACCCTAACCCTAACCCATACCAATCGCGTGACAAATAAACCGAGAAATAAATCAATACCACCGCCAATCCTCCAACCCTAACCCATACCCATACCAATCGCGTAACAAATAAACCGAGAAATAAATCAATAATACCCCACCGCCAATTTTCCAACCCTAACCCTAACCCATACCAATCGCGTAACAAATAAACCGAGAAATAAATCAATAATACCCCACCGCCAATCCTCCAACCCTAACCCTAACCCATACCAATCGCGTAACAAATAAACCGAGAAATAAATCAATAATACCCCACCGCCAATCCTCCAACCCTAACCCTAACCCATACCAATCGCGTAACAAATAAACCGAGAAATAAATCAATACCACCGCCAATCCTCCAACCCTAACCCTAACCCATACCAATCGCGTAACAAATAAACCGAGAAATAAATCAATAATACCCCACCGCCAATCTACCAACCCTAACCCTAACCCATACCAATCGCGTAACAAATAAACCGAGAAATATATCAATACCACCCCACCGCCAATCCTCCAACCCTAACCTAACCCATACCAATCGCGTAACAAATAAACCGAGAAATAAATCAATAATACCCCACCGCCAATCCTCCAACACTAACCCTAACCCATACCAATCGCGTAACAAATAAACCGAGAAATAAATCAATAATACGCCACCGCCAATCCTCCAACCCTAACCCTAACCCATACCAATCGCGTAACAAATAAACCGAGAAATAAATCAATAATACCCCACCGCCAATCTACCAACCCTAACCCTAACCCATACCAATCGCGCAACAAATAAACCGAGAAATAAATCAATAATACCCCACCGCCAATCCTCCAACCCTAACCCTAACCCATACCAATCGCGTAACAAATAAACCGAGAAATAAATCAATAATACCCCACCGCCAATCCTCCAACCCTAACCCTAACCCATACCAATCGCGTGACAAATAAACCGAGAAATAAATCAATAATACCCCACCACCAATCCTCCAACCCTAACCCTAACCCATACCAATCGCGTAACAAATAAACCGAGAAATAAATCAATAATACCCCACCACCAATCCTCCAACCCTAACCCTAACCCATACCAATCGCGTAACAAATAAACCGAGAAATAAATCAATTATACCCCACCGCCAATCCTCCAGCCCTAACCTTAACCCATACCAATCGCGTGACAAATAAACCGAGAAATAAATCAATAATACCCCACCGCCAATCCTCCAGCCCTAACCCTAACCCATACCAATCGCGTAACAAATAAACAGAGAAATAAATCAATACCACCGCCAATCCTCCAACCCTAACCCTAACCCATACCAATCGCGTAACAAATAAACCGAGAAATAAATCAATACCACCGCCAATCCTCCAGCCCTAACCCTAACCCAAACCAATCGCGTAACAAATAAACCGAGAAATAAATCAATAATACCCCACCGCCAATCCTCCAACCCTAACCCTAACCCATACCAATCGCGTAACAAATAAACCGAGAAATAAATCAATACCACCGCCAATCCTCCAGCCCTAACCCTAACCAAAACCAATCGCGTAACAAATAAACCGAGAAATAAATCAATAATACCCCACCGCCAATCCTCCAGCCCTAACCCTAACCCAAACCAATCGCGTAACAAATAAACCGAGAAATAAATCAATAATACCCCACCGCCAATCCTCCAACCCTAACCCTAACCCATACCAATCGCGTAACAAATAAACCGAGAAATAAATCAATAATACCCCACCGCCAATCCTCCAACCCTAACCCTAACCCATACCAATCGCGTAACAAATAAACAGAGAAATAAATCAATACCACCGCCAATCCTCCAACCCTAACCCTAACCCATACCAATCGCGTAACAAATAAACCGAGAAATAAATCAATAACACCCCACCGCCAATCCTCCAACCCTAACCCTAACCCATACCAATCGCGCAACAAATAAACCGAGAAATAAATCAATAATACCCCACCGCCAATCCTCCAACCCTAACCCTAACCCATACCAATCGCGTAACAAATAAACCGAGAAATAAATCAATAATACCCCACCGCCAATCCTCCAACCCTAACCTTAACCCATACCAATCGCGTGACAAATAAACCGAGAAATAAATCAATTATACCCCACCGCCAATCCTCCAGCCCTAACCCTAACCCATACCAATCGCGTAACAAATAAACCGAGAAATAAATCAATAATACCCCACCGCCAATCCTCCAGCCCTAACCCTAACCCATACCAATCGCGTAACAAATAAACCGAGAAATAAATCAATAATACCCCACCGCCAATCCTCCAGCCCTAACCCTAACCCATACCAATCGCGTAACAAATAAACCGAGAAATAAATCAATTATACCCCACCGACAATCCTCCAACCCTAACCCTAACCCATACCAATCGCGCAACAAATAAACCGAGAAATAAATCAATAATACCCCACCGCCAATCCTCCAACCCTAACCCTAACCCATACCAATCGCGTAACAAATAAACCGAGAAATAAATCAATACTACCCCACCGACAATCCTCCAGCCCTAACCCTAACCCATACCAATCGCGTAACAAATAAACCGAGAAATAAATCAATAATACCCCACCGCCAATCTACCAACCCTAACCCTAACCCATACCAATCGCGTAACAAATAAACCGAGAAATAAATCAATAATACCCCACCGCCAATCCTCCAGCCCTAACCCTAACCCATACCAATCGCGTAACAAATAAACCGAGAAATAAATCAATAACACCCCACCGCCAATCCTCCAACCCTAACCCTAACCCATACCAATCGCGCAACAAATAAACCGAGAAATAAATCAATAATACCCCACCGCCAATCCTCCAACCCTAACCCTAACCCATACCAATCGCGTAACAAATAAACCGAGAAATAAATCAATAATACCCCACCGCCAATCCTCCAACCCTAACCTTAACCCATACCAATCGCGTGACAAATAAACCGAGAAATAAATCAATTATACCCCACCGCCAATCCTCCAGCCCTAACCCTAACCCATACCAATCGCGTAACAAATAAACCGAGAAATAAATCAATAATACCCCACCGCCAATCCTCCAGCCCTAACCCTAACCCATACCAATCGCGTAACAAATAAACCGAGAAATAAATCAATAATACCCCACCGCCAATCCTCCAGCCCTAACCCTAACCCATACCAATCGCGTAACAAATAAACCGAGAAATAAATCAATTATACCCCACCGCCAATCCTCCAACCCTAACCCTAACCCATACCAATCGCGCAACAAATAAACCGAGAAATAAATCAATAATACCCCACCGCCAATCCTCCAACCCTAACCCTAACCCATACCAATCGCGTAACAAATAAACCGAGAAATAAATCAATACTACCCCACCGACAATCCTCCAGCCCTAACCCTAACCCATACCAATCGCGTAACAAATAAACCGAGAAATAAATCAATAATACCCCACCGCCAATCTACCAACCCTAACCCTAACCCATACCAATCGCGTAACAAATAAACCGAGAAATAAATCAATAATACCCCACCGCCAATCCTCCAGCCCTAACCCTAACCCATACCAATCGCGTAACAAATAAACCGAGAAATAAATCAATAATACCCCACCGCCAATCCTCCAGCCCTAACCCTAACCCATACCAATCGCGTAACAAATAAACCGAGAAATAAATCAATAATACCCCACCGCCAATCCTCCAGCCCTAACCCTAACCCATACCAATCGCGTAACAAAAAAACCGAGAAATAAATCAATAATACCCCACCGCCAATCCTCCAACCCTAACCCTAACCCATACCAATCGCGCAACAAATAAACCGAGAAATAAATCAATAATACCCCACCGCCAATCCTCCAGCCCTAACCCTAACCCATACCAATCGCGTAACAAATAAACCGAGAAATAAATCAATAATACCCCACCGCCAATCCTCCAGCCCTAACCCTAACCCATACCAATCGCGTAACAAATAAACCGAGAAATAAATCAATTATACCCCACCGCCAATCCTCCAACCCTAACCCTAACCCATACCAATCGCGTAACAAATGAACCGAGAAATAAATCAATAATACCCCACCGCCAATCCTCCAACCCTAACCCTAACCCATACCAATCGCGCAACAAATAAACCGAGAAATAAATCAATAATACCCCACCGCCAATCCTCTAACCCTAACCCTAACCCATACCAATCGAGTAACAAATAAACCGAGAAATAAATCAATAATACCCCATCGCCAATCCTCCAACCCTAACCCTAACACATACCAATCGCGTAAAAAATAAACCGAGAAATAAATCAATAACACCCCACCGCCAATCCTCCAACCCTAACCCTAACCCATACCAATCGCGTTACAAATAAACCGAGAAATAAATCAATTATACCCCACCGCCAATCCTCCAGCCCTAACCCTAACCCATACCAATCGCGCAACAAATAAACCGAGAAATAAATCAATAATACCCCACCGCCAATCCTCCAACCCTAACCCTAACCCATACCAATCGCGTAACAAATAAACCGAGAAATAAATTAATAATACCCCACCGCCAATCCTCCAACCCTAACCCTAACCCATACCAATCGCGTAACAAATAAACCGAGAAATAAATCAATAATACCCCACCGCCAATCCTCCAACCCTAACCCTAACCCATACCAATCGCGCAACAAATAAACAGAGAAATAAATCAATACCACCGCCAATCCTCCAACCCTAACCCTAACCCATACCAATCACGTAACAAATAAACCGAGAAATAAATCAATACCACCGCCAATCCTCCAACCCTAACCCTAACCCATACCAATCGCGTAACAAATAAACCGAGAAATAAATCAATACCACCCACCGCCAATCCTCCAACCCTAACCCTAACCGATACCAATCGCGTAACAAATAAACCGAGAAATAAATCAATACAACCGCCAATCCTCCAACCCTAACTCTAACCCATACCAATCGCGCAACAAATAAACCGAGAAATAAATCAATAATACCCCACCGCCAATCCTCCAACCCTAACCCTAACCCATACCAATCGCGTATCAAATAAACCGAGATATAAATCAATAATACCCCACCGCCAATCCTCCAACATAACCCTAACCCATACCAATCGCGTAACAAATAAACCGAGAAATAAATCAATACCACCGCCAATCCTCCAACCCTAACCCTAACCCATACCAATCGCGTAACAAATAAACCGAGAAATAAATCAATAATACCTCACCGCCAATCCTCCAACCCTAACACTAACCCATACCAATCGCGTAACAAATAAACCGAGAAATAAATCAATAATACCCCACCGCCAATCCTCCAACCCTAACCGTAACCCTTACCAATCGCATAACAAATAAACCGAGAAATAAATCAATACAACCGCCAATCCTCCAACCCTAACCCTAACCCATACCAATCGCGTAACAAATAAACCGAGAAATAAATCAATAATACCCCACCGCCAATCCTCCAACCCTAACCCTAACCCATACCAATCGCGTAACAAATAAACCGAGAAATAAATCAATAATACGCCACCGCCAATCCTCCAACCCTATCCCTAACCCATACCAATCGCGTGACAAATAAACCGAGAAATAAATCAATACAACCGCCAATCCTCCAACCCTAACCCTAACCCATACCAATCGCATAACAAATAAACCGAGAAATAAATCAATACCACCCCACCGCCAATCCTCCAACCCTAACCCTAACCCATACCAATCACGTAACAAATAAACCGAGAAATAAATCAATAATACCCCACCGCCAATCCTCCAACCCTAGCCCTAACCCATACCAATCGCGTAACAAATAAACCGAGAAATAAATCAATAATACCCCACCGCCAATCCTCCAACCCTAACCCTAACCCATACCAATCGCGTAACAAATAAACCGAGAAATAAATCAATACCACCCCACCGCCAAACCTCCAACCCTAACCCTAACCCATACCAATCGCGTGACAAATAAACCGAGAAATAAATCAATAATACCCCACCGCCAATCCTCCAACCCTAACCCTAACCCATACCAATCGCGTAACAAATAAACCGAGAAATAAATCAATAATATCCCACCGCCAATCCTCCATCCCTAACCCTAACCCTAACCATCGCGTAACAAATAAACCGAGAAATAAAACAATAATACCCCACCGCCAATCCTCCAACCCTAACCCTAACCCATACCAATCGCGTAACAAATAAACCGAGAAATAAATCAATACCACCCCACCGCCAAACCTCCAACCCTAACCCTAACCCATACCAATCGCGTGACAAATAAACCGAGAAATAAATCAATACCACCGCCAATCCTCCAACCCTAACCCATACCCATACCAATCGCGTAACAAATAAACCGAGAAATAAATCAATAATACCCCACCGCCAATTTTCCAACCCTAACCCTAACCCATACCAATCGCGTAACAAATAAACCGAGAAATAAATCAATAATACCCCACCGCCAATCCTCCAACCCTAACCCTAACCCATACCAATCGCGTAACAAATAAACCGAGAAATAAATCAATAATACCCCACCGCCAATCCTCCAACCCTAACCCTAACCCATACCAATCGCGTAACAAATAAACCGAGAAATAAATCAATACCACCGCCAATCCTCCAACCCTAACCCTAACCCATACCAATCGCGTAACAAATAAACCGAGAAATAAATCAATAATACCCCACCGCCAATCTACCAACCCTAACCCTAACCCATACCAATCGCGTAACAAATAAACCGAGAAATATATCAATACCACCCCACCGCCAATCCTCCAACCCTAACCTAACCCATACCAATCGCGTAACAAATAAACCGAGAAATAAATCAATAATACCCCACCGCCAATCCTCCAACACTAACCCTAACCCATACCAATCGCGTAACAAATAAACCGAGAAATAAATCAATAATACGCCACCGCCAATCCTCCAACCCTAACCCTAACCCATACCAATCGCGTAACAAATAAACCGAGAAATAAATCAATAATACCCCACCGCCAATCTACCAACCCTAACCCTAACCCATACCAATCGCGCAACAAATAAACCGAGAAATAAATCAATAATACCCCACCGCCAATCCTCCAACCCTAACCCTAACCCATACCAATCGCGTAACAAATAAACCGAGAAATAAATCAATAATACCCCACCGCCAATCCTCCAACCCTAACCCTAACCCATACCAATCGCGTGACAAATAAACCGAGAAATAAATCAATAATACCCCACCACCAATCCTCCAACCCTAACCCTAACCCATACCAATCGCGTAACAAATAAACCGAGAAATAAATCAATAATACCCCACCACCAATCCTCCAACCCTAACCCTAACCCATACCAATCGCGTAACAAATAAACCGAGAAATAAATCAATTATACCCCACCGCCAATCCTCCAGCCCTAACCTTAACCCATACCAATCGCGTGACAAATAAACCGAGAAATAAATCAATAATACCCCACCGCCAATCCTCCAGCCCTAACCCTAACCCATACCAATCGCGTAACAAATAAACAGAGAAATAAATCAATACCACCGCCAATCCTCCAACCCTAACCCTAACCCATACCAATCGCGTAACAAATAAACCGAGAAATAAATCAATACCACCGCCAATCCTCCAGCCCTAACCCTAACCCAAACCAATCGCGTAACAAATAAACCGAGAAATAAATCAATAATACCCCACCGCCAATCCTCCAACCCTAACCCTAACCCATACCAATCGCGTAACAAATAAACCGAGAAATAAATCAATACCACCGCCAATCCTCCAGCCCTAACCCTAACCAAAACCAATCGCGTAACAAATAAACCGAGAAATAAATCAATAATACCCCACCGCCAATCCTCCAGCCCTAACCCTAACCCAAACCAATCGCGTAACAAATAAACCGAGAAATAAATCAATAATACCCCACCGCCAATCCTCCAACCCTAACCCTAACCCATACCAATCGCGTAACAAATAAACCGAGAAATAAATCAATAATACCCCACCGCCAATCCTCCAACCCTAACCCTAACCCATACCAATCGCGTAACAAATAAACAGAGAAATAAATCAATACCACCGCCAATCCTCCAACCCTAACCCTAACCCATACCAATCGCGTAACAAATAAACCGAGAAATAAATCAATAACACCCCACCGCCAATCCTCCAACCCTAACCCTAACCCATACCAATCGCGCAACAAATAAACCGAGAAATAAATCAATAATACCCCACCGCCAATCCTCCAACCCTAACCCTAACCCATACCAATCGCGTAACAAATAAACCGAGAAATAAATCAATAATACCCCACCGCCAATCCTCCAACCCTAACCTTAACCCATACCAATCGCGTGACAAATAAACCGAGAAATAAATCAATTATACCCCACCGCCAATCCTCCAGCCCTAACCCTAACCCATACCAATCGCGTAACAAATAAACCGAGAAATAAATCAATAATACCCCACCGCCAATCCTCCAGCCCTAACCCTAACCCATACCAATCGCGTAACAAATAAACCGAGAAATAAATCAATAATACCCCACCGCCAATCCTCCAGCCCTAACCCTAACCCATACCAATCGCGTAACAAATAAACCGAGAAATAAATCAATTATACCCCACCGACAATCCTCCAACCCTAACCCTAACCCATACCAATCGCGCAACAAATAAACCGAGAAATAAATCAATAATACCCCACCGCCAATCCTCCAACCCTAACCCTAACCCATACCAATCGCGTAACAAATAAACCGAGAAATAAATCAATACTACCCCACCGACAATCCTCCAGCCCTAACCCTAACCCATACCAATCGCGTAACAAATAAACCGAGAAATAAATCAATAATACCCCACCGCCAATCTACCAACCCTAACCCTAACCCATACCAATCGCGTAACAAATAAACCGAGAAATAAATCAATAATACCCCACCGCCAATCCTCCAGCCCTAACCCTAACCCATACCAATCGCGTAACAAATAAACCGAGAAATAAATCAATAATACCCCACCGCCAATCCTCCAGCCCTAACCCTAACCCATACCAATCGCGTAACAAATAAACCGAGAAATAAATCAATAATACCCCACCGCCAATCCTCCAGCCCTAACCCTAACCCATACCAATCGCGTAACAAAAAAACCTAGAAATAAATCAATAATACCCCACCGCCAATCCTCCAACCCTAACCCTAACCCATACCAATCGCGCAACAAATAAACCGAGAAATAAATCAATAATACCCCACCGCCAATCCTCCAGCCCTAACCCTAACCCATACCAATCGCGTAACAAATAAACCGAGAAATAAATCAATAATACCCCACCGCCAATCCTCCAGCCCTAACCCTAACCCATACCAATCGCGTAACAAATAAACCGAGAAATAAATCAATTATACCCCACCGCCAATCCTCCAACCCTAACCCTAACCCATACCAATGGCGTAACAAATGAACCGAGAAATAAATCAATAATACCCCACCGCCAATCCTCCAACCCTAACCCTAACCCATACCAATCGCGCAACAAATAAACCGAGAAATAAATCAATAATACCCCACCGCCAATCCTCTAACCCTAACCCTAACCCATACCAATCGCGTAACAAATAAACCGAGAAATAAATCAATAATACCCCATCGCCAATCCTCCAACCCTAACCCTAACCCATACCAATCGCGTAAAAAATAAACCGAGAAATAAATCAATAACACCCCACCGCCAATCCTCCAACCCTAACCCTAACCCATACCAATCGCGTTACAAATAAACCGAGAAACAAATCAATTATACCCCACCGCCAATCCTCCAGCCCTAACCCTAACCCATACCAATCGCGCAACAAATAAACCGAGAAATAAATCAATAATACCCCACCGCCAATCCTCCAACCCTAACCCTAACCCATACCAATCGCGTAACAAATAAACCGAGAAATAAATTAATAATACCCCACCGCCAATCCTCCAACCCTAACCCTAACCCATACCAATCGCGTAACAAATAAACCGAGAAATAAATCAATAATACCCCACCGCCAATCCTCCAACCCTAACCCTAACCCATACCAATCGCGCAACAAATAAACAGAGAAATAAATCAATACCACCGCCAATCCTCCAACCCTAACCCTAACCCATACCAATCACGTAACAAATAAACCGAGAAATAAATCAATACCACCGCCAATCCTCCAACACTAACCCTAACCCATACCAATCGCGTAACAAATAAACCGAGAAATAAATCAATACCACCCACCGCCAATCCTCCAACCCTAACCCTAACCGATACCAATCGCGTAACAAATAAACCGAGAAATAAATCAATACAACCGCCAATCCTCCAACCCTAACTCTAACCCATACCAATCGCGCAACAAATAAACCGAGAAATAAATCAATAATACCCCACCGCCAATCCTCCAACCCTAACCCTAACCCATACCAATCGCGTATCAAATAAACCGAGATATAAATCAATAATACCCCACCGCCAATCCTCCAACATAACCCTAACCCATACCAATCGCGTAACAAATAAACCGAGAAATAAATCAATACCACCGCCAATCCTCCAACCCTAACCCTAACCCATACCAATCGCGTAACAAATAAACCGAGAAATAAATCAATAATACCTCACCGCCAATCCTCCAACCCTAACCCTAACCCATACCAATCGCGTAACAAATAAACCGAGAAATAAATCAATAATACCCCACCGCCAATCCTCCAACCCTAACCGTAACCCTTACCAATCGCATAACAAATAAACCGATAAATAAATCAATACAACCGCCAATCCTCCAACCCTAACCCTAACCCATACCAATCGCGTAACAAATAAACCGAGAAATAAATCAATAATACCCCACCGCCAATCCTCCAACCCTAACCCTAACCCATACCAATCGCGTAACAAATAAACCGAGAAATAAATCAATAATACGCCACCGCCAATCCTCCAACCCTAACCCTAACCCATACCAATCGCGTGACAAATAAACCGAGAAATAAATCAATACAACCGCCAATCCTCCAACCCTAACCCTAACCCATACCAATCGCATAACAAATAAACCGAGAAATAAATCAATACCACCCCACCGCCAATCCTCCAACCCTAACCCTAACCCATACCAATCACGTAACAAATAAACCGAGAAATAAATCAATAATACCCCACCGCCAATCCTCCAACCCTAGCCCTAACCCATACCAATCGCGTAACAAATAAACCGAGAAATAAATCAATAATACCCCACCGCCAATCCTCCAACCCTAACCCTAACCCATACCAATCGCGTAACAAATAAACCGAGAAATAAATCAATACCACCCCACCGCCAAACCTCCAACCCTAACCCTAACCCATACCAATCGCGTGACAAATAAACCGAGAAATAAATCAATAATACCCCACCGCCAATCCTCCAACCCTAACCCTAACCCATACCAATCGCGTAACAAATAAACCGAGAAATAAATCAATAATATCCCACCGCCAATCCTCCATCCCTAACCCTAACCCTAACCATCGCGTAACAAATAAACCGAGAAATAAATCAATAATACCCCACCGCCAATCCTCCAACCCTAACCCTAACCCATACCAATCGCGTAACAAATAAACCGAGAAATAAATCAATACCACCCCACCGCCAAACCTCCAACCCTAACCCTAACCCATACCAATCGCGTGACAAATAAACCGAGAAATAAATCAATACCACCGCCAATCCTCCAACCCTAACCCATACCCATACCAATCGCGTAACAAATAAACCGAGAAATAAATCAATAATACCCCACCGCCAATCCTCCAACCCTAACCCTAACCCATACCAATCGCGTAACAAATAAACCGAGAAATAAATCAATAATACCCCACCGCCAATCTACCAACCCTAACCCTAACCCATACCAATCGCGCAACAAATAAACCGAGAAATAAATCAATAATACCCCACCGCCAATCCTCCAACCCTAACCCTAACCCATACCAATCGTGTAACAAATAAACCGAGAAATAAATCAATAATACCCCACCGCCAATCCTCCAACCCTAACCCTAACCCATACCAATCGCGTAACAAATAAACCGAGAAATAAATCAATAATACCCCACCGCCAATCCTCCAACCCTAACCCTAACCCATACCAATCGCGTAACAAATAAACCGAGAAATAAATCAATACCACCGCCAATCCTCCAACCCTAACCCTAACCCATACCAATCGCGTAACAAATAAACCGAGAAATAAATCAATAATACCCCACCGCCAATCTACCAACCCTAACCCTAACCCATACCAATCGCGTAACAAATAAACCGAGAAATAAATCAAACACCACCCCACCGCCAATCCTCCAACCCTAACCTAACCCATACCAATCGCGTAACAAATAAACCGACAAATAAATCAATAATACCCCACCGCCAATCCTCCAACACTAACCCTAACCCATACCAATCGCGTAACAAATAAACCGAGAAATAAATCAATAATACGCCACCGCCAATCCTCCAACCCTAACCCTAACCCATACCAATCGCGTAACAAATAAACCGAGAAATAAATCAATAATACCCCACCGCCAATCTACCAACCCTAACCCTAACCCATACCAATCGCGCAACAAATAAACCGAGAAATAAATCAATAATACCCCACCGCCAATCCTCCAACCCTAACCCTAACCCATACCAATCGCGCAACAAATAAACCGAGAAATAAATCAATAATACCCCACCGACAATCCTCCAACCCTAACCCTAACCCATACCAATCGCGTAACAAATAAACCGAGAAATAAATCAATAATACCCCACCGCCAATCCTCCAACCCTAACCCTAACCCATACCAATCGCGCAACAAATAAACCGAGAAATAAATCAATACCACCGCCAATCCTCCAACCCAAACCCTAACCCATACCAATCGCGTAACAAATAAACCGAGAAATAAATCAATACCACCGCCAATCCTCCAACCCTAACCCTAACCCATACCAATCGCGTAACAAATAAACCGAGAAATAAATCAATAATACCCCACCGCCAATCCTCCAACCCTAACCCTAACCCATACCAATCGCGTAACAAATAAACCGAGAAATAAATCAATACCACCCCACCGCCAATCCTCCAACCCTAACCTAACCCATACCAATCGCGTAACAAATAAACCGAGAAATAAATCAATAATACCCCACCGCCAATCCTCCAACCCTAACCCTAACCCATACCAATCGCGTAACAAATAAACCGAGAAATAAATCAATACCACCGCCAATCCTCCGACCCTAACCCTAACCCATACCAATCGCGTAACAAATAAACCGAGAAATAAATCAATAATACCCCACCGCCAATCTACCAACCCTAACCCTAACCCATACCAATCGCGCAACAAATAAACCGAGAAATAAATCAATAATACCCCACCGCCAATCCTCCAACCCTAACCCTAACCCATACCAATCGCGTAACAAATAAACCGAGAAATAAATCAATAATACCCCACCGCCAATCCTCCAACCCTAACCCTAACCCATACCAATCACGTAACAAATAAACCGAGAAATAAATCAATAATACACCACCGCCAATCCTCCAACCCTAACCCTAACCCATACCAATCGCGTAACAAATAAACCGAGAAATAAATCAATAATACCCCACCGCCAATCCTCCAACCCTAACCTAACCCATACCAATCGCGTAACAAATAAACCGAGAAATAAATCAATACCACCGCCAATCCTCCAACCCTAACCCTAACCCATACCAATCGCGTAACAAATAAACCGAGAAATAAATCAATAATACCCCACCGCCAATCTACCAACCCTAACCCTAACCCATACCAATCGCGTAACAAATAAACCGAGAAATAAATCAATACCACCCCACCGCCAATCCTCCAACCCTAACCTAACCCATACCAATCGCGTAACAAATAAACCGAGAAATAAATCAATACCACCCACCGCCAATCCTCCAACCCTAACCCTAACCCATACCAATCGCGGAACAAATAAACCGAGAAATAAATCGATAATACCCCACCGCCAATCCTCCAACCCTAACCCTAACCCATACCAATCGCGCAACAAATAAACCGAGAAATAAATCAATAATACCCCACCGCCAATCCTCCAACCCTAACCCTAACCCATACCAATCGCGTAACAAATAAACCGAGAAATAAATCAATGATACGCCACCGCCAATCCTCCAATCCTAACCCTAACCCATACCAATCGCGCAACAAATAAACCGAGAAATAAATCAATAATACCCCACCGCCAATCCTCCAACCCTAACCCTAACCCATACCAATCGCGTAACAAATAAACCGAGAAATAAATCAATAATACCCCATCGCCAATCCTCCAACCCTAACCCTAACCCATACCAATCGCGTAACAAATAAACCGAGAAATAAATCAATAATACCCCACCGCCAATCCTCCAACCCTAACCCTAACCCATACCAATCGCGTAACAAATAAACCGAGAAATAAATCAATAATCCGCCACCGCCAATCCTCCAACCCTAACCCTAACCCATACCAATCGCGCAACAAATAAACCGAGAAATAAATCAATAATACCCCACCGCCAATCCTCCAACCCTAACCCTAACCCATACCAATCGTGTAACAAATAAACCGAGAAATAAATCAATAATACCCCACCACCAATCCTCCAACCCTAACCCTAACCCATACCAATCGCGTAACAAATAAACCGAGAAATAAATCAATATTACCCCACCGCCAATCCTCCAACCCTAAACCTAACCCATACCAATCGCGTAACAAATAAACCGAGAAATAAATCAATAATACCCCACCGCCAATCCTCCAACCCTAACCCTAACCCTAACCATCGCGTAACAAATAAACCGAGAAATAAATCAATATTACCCCACCGCCAATCCTCCAACCCTAACCCTAACCCTAACCATCGCGTAACAAATAAACCGAGAAATAAATCAATAATACCCCACCGCCAATCCTCCAACCCTAAACCTAACCCATACCAATCGTGTAACAAATAAACCGAGAAATAAATCAATAATACCCCACCGCCAATCCTCCAACCCTAAACCTAACCCATACCAATCGCGTAACAAATAAACCGAGAAATAAATCAATAATACCCACCGCCAATCCTCCATCCCTAACCCTAACCCATACCAATCGCATAACAAATAAACCGAGAAATAAATCAATAATACCCCACCACCAATCCTCCAACCCTAACCCTAACCCATACCAATCGCGCAACAAATAAACCGAGAAATAAATCAATAATACCCCACCGCCAATCCTCCAACCCTAACCCTAACCCATATCAATCGCGTAACAAATAAACCGAGAAATAAATCAATACCACCGCCAATCCTCCAACCCTAACCCTAACCCATACCAATCGCGTAACAAATAAACCGAGAAATAAATCAATACCACCCCACCGCCAATCCTCCAACCCTAACCCTAACCCATATCAATCGCGTAACAAATAAACCGAGAAATAAATCAATACCACCGCCAATCCTCCAACCCTAACCCTAACCCATACCAATCGCGTAACAAATAAACCGAGAAATAAATCAATAATACCCCACCGCCAATCCTCCAACCCTAACCCTAACCCATACCAATCACGTAACAAATAAACAGTGAAAAAAATCAATAATACCCCACCGCCAATCCTCCAACCCTAACCCTAACCCATACCAATCGCGTAACAAATAAACCGAGAAATAAATCAATACCACCGCCAATCCTCCAACCCTAACCCTAACCCATACCAATCGCGTAACAAATAAACCGAGAAATAAATCAATAATACCCCACCGCCAATCCTCCAACCCTAACCCCAACCAATACCAATCGCGTAACAAATAAACCGAGAAATAATTCAATAATACCCCACCGCCAATCCTCCAACCCTAACCCTAACCCATACCAATCGCGCAACAAATAAACCGAGAAATAAATCAATAATACCCCACCGCCAATCCTCCAACCCTAACCCTAACCCATACCAATCGCGTTACAAATAAACCGAGAAATAATTCAATAATACCCCACAGCCAATCCTCCAACCCTAACCCTAACCCATACCAATCGCGTTACAAATACAACGAGAAATAAATCAATACCACCCCACCGCCAATCCTCCAACCCTAACCCTAACCCATACCAATCGCGCAACAAATAAACCGAGAAATAAATCAATAATACCCCACCGCCAATCCTCCAGCCCTAACCCTAACCCATACCAATCGCGTTACAAATAAACCGAGAAATAAATCAATACCACTCCACCGCCAATCCTCCAACCCTAACCCTAACCCATACCAATCGCGTTACAAATAAACCGAGAAATAAATCAATACCACCCCACCGCCAATCCTCCAACCCTAACCCTAACCCATACCAATCGCGCAACAAATAAACCGAGAAATAAATCAATAATACCCCACCGCCAATCCTCCAACCCTAACCCTAACCCATACCAATCGCGTAACAAATAAACCGAGAAATAAATCAATAATACCCCACCGCCAATCCTCCAACCCTAACCCTAACCCATACCAATCGCGTAACAAATAAACCGAGAAATAAATCAATAATACCCCACCGCCAATCCTCCAACCCTAACCCTAACCCATACCAATCGCGTAACAAATAAACAGAGAAATAAATCAATACCACCGCCAATCCTCCAACCCTAACCCTAACCCATACCAATCGCGTAACAAATAAACCGAGAAATAAATCAATAACACCCCACCGCCAATCCTCCAACCCTAACCCTAACCCATACCAATCGCGCAACAAATAAACCGAGAAATAAATCAATAATACCCCACCGCCAATCCTCCAACCCTAACCCTAACCCATACCAATCGCGTAACAAATAAACCGAGAAATAAATCAATAATACCCCACCGCCAATCCTCCAACCCTAACCTTAACCCATACCAATCGCGTGACAAATAAACCGAGAAATAAATCAATTATACCCCACCGCCAATCCTCCAGCCCTAACCCTAACCCATACCAATCGCGTAACAAATAAACCGAGAAATAAATCAATAATACCCCACCGCCAATCCTCCAGCCCTAACCCTAACCCATACCAATCGCGTAACAAATAAACCGAGAAATAAATCAATAATACCCCACCGCCAATCCTCCAGCCCTAACCCTAACCCATACCAATCGCGTAACAAATAAACCGAGAAATAAATCAATAATACCCCACCGCCAATCCTCCAGCCCTAACCCTAACCCATACCAATCGCGTAACAAATAAACCGAGAAATAAATCAATTATACCCCACCGCCAATCCTCCAACCCTAACCCTAACCCATACCAATCGCGCAACAAATAAACCGAGAAATAAATCAATAATACCCCACCGCCAATCCTCCAACCCTAACCCTAACCCATACCAATCGCGTAACAAATAAACCGAGAAATAAATCAATAATACCCCACCGACAATCCTCCAGCCCTAACCCTAACCCATACCAATCGCGTAACAAATAAACCGAGAAATAAATCAATAATACCCCACCGCCAATCTACCAACCCTAACCCTAACCCATACCAATCGCGTAACAAATAAACCGAGAAATAAATCAATAATACCCCACCGCCAATCCTCCAACCCTAACCCTAACCCATACCAATCGCGTAACAAATAAACCGAGAAATAAATCAATAATACCCCATCGCCAATCCTCCAACCCTAACCCTAACCCATACCAATCGCGTAACAAATAAACCGAGAAATAAATCAATAATACCCCACCGCCAATCCTCCAACCCTAACCCTAACCCATACCAATCGCGTAACAAATAAACCGAGAAATAAATCAATAATCCGCCACCGCCAATCCTCCAACCCTAACCCTAACCCATACCAATCGCGCAACAAATAAACCGAGAAATAAATCAATAATACCCCACCGCCAATCCTCCAACCCTAACCCTAACCCATACCAATCGTGTAACAAATAAACCGAGAAATAAATCAATAATACCCCACCACCAATCCTCCAACCCTAACCCTAACCCATACCAATCGCGTAACAAATAAACCGAGAAATAAATCAATATTACCCCACCGCCAATCCTCCAACCCTAAACCTAACCCATACCAATCGCGTAACAAATAAACCGAGAAATAAATCAATAATACCCCACCGCCAATCTTCCAACCCTAACCCTAACCCTAACCATCGCGTAACAAATAAACCGAGAAATAAATCAATATTACCCCACCGCCAATCCTCCAACCCTAACCCTAACCCTAACCATCGCGTAACAAATAAACCGAGAAATAAATCAATAATACCCCACCGCCAATCCTCCAACCCTAAACCTAACCCATACCAATCGTGTAACAAATAAACCGAGAAATAAATCAATAATACCCCACCGCCAATCCTCCAACCCTAAACCTAACCCATACCAATCGCGTAACAAATAAACCGAGAAATAAATCAATAATACCCACCGCCAATCCTCCATCCCTAACCCTAACCCATACCAATCGCATAACAAATAAACCGAGAAATAAATCAATAATACCCCACCACCAATCCTCCAACCCTAACCCTAACCCATACCAATCGCGCAACAAATAAACCGAGAAATAAATCAATAATACCCCACCGCCAATCCTCCAACCCTAACCCTAACCCATATCAATCGCGTAACAAATAAACCGAGAAATAAATCAATACCACCGCCAATCCTCCAACCCTAACCCTAACCCATACCAATCGCGTAACAAATAAACCGAGAAATAAATCAATACCACCCCACCGCCAATCCTCCAACCCTAACCCTAACCCATATCAATCGCGTAACAAATAAACCGAGAAATAAATCAATACCACCGCCAATCCTCCAACCCTAACCCTAACCCATACCAATCGCGTAACAAATAAACCGAGAAATAAATCAATAATACCCCACCGCCAATCCTCCAACCCTAACCCTAACCCATACCAATCACGTAACAAATAAACAGTGAAAAAAATCAATAATACCCCACCGCCAATCCTCCAACCCTAACCCTAACCCATACCAATCGCGTAACAAATAAACCGAGAAATAAATCAATACCACCGCCAATCCTCCAACCCTAACCCTAACCCATACCAATCGCGTAACAAATAAACCGAGAAATAAATCAATAATACCCCACCGCCAATCCTCCAACCCTAACCCCAACCAATACCAATCGCGTAACAAATAAACCGAGAAATAATTCAATAATACCCCACCGCCAATCCTCCAACCCTAACCCTAACCCATACCAATCGCGCAACAAATAAACCGAGAAATAAATCAATAATACCCCACCGCCAATCCTCCAACCCTAACCCTAACCCATACCAATCGCGTTACAAATAAACCGAGAAATAATTCAATAATACCCCACCGCCAATCCTCCAACCCTAACCCTAACCCATACCAATCGCGTTACAAATACACCGAGAAATAAATCAATACCACCCCACCGCCAATCCTCCAACCCTAACCCTAACCCATACCAATCGCGCAACAAATAAACCGAGAAATAAATCAATAATACCCCACCGCCAATCCTCCAACCCTAACCCTAACCCATACCAATCGCGTTACAAATAAACCGAGAAATAAATCAATACCACCCCACCGCCAATCCTCCAACCCTAACCCTAACCCATACCAATCGCGTTACAAATAAACCGAGAAATAAATCAATACCACCCCACCGCCAATCCTCCAACCCTAACCCTAACCCATACCAATCGCGCAACAAATAAACCGAGAAATAAATCAATAATACCCCACCGCCAATCCTCCAACCCTAACCCTAACCCATACCAATCGCGTAACAAATAAACCGAGAAATAAATCAATAATACCCCACCGCCAATCCTCCAGCCCTAACCCTAACCCATACCAATCGCGTAACAAATAAACCGAGAAATAAATCAATAATACCCCACCGCCAATCCTCCAGCCCTAACCCTAACCCATACCAATCGCGTAACAAATAAACCGAGAAATAAATCAATAATACCCCACCGCCAATCCTCCAGCCCTAACCCTAACCCATACCAATCGCGTAACAAATAAACCGAGAAATAAATCAATAATACGTCACCGCCAATCCTCCAACCCTAACCCTAACCCATACCAATCGCGCAACAAATAAACCGAGAAATAAATCAATAATACCCCACCGCCAATCCTCCAGCCCTAACCCTAACCCATACCAATCGCGTAACAAATAAACCGAGAAATAAATCAATAATACCCCACCGCCAATCCTCCAGCCCTAACCCTAACCCATACCAATCGCGTAACAAATAAACCGAGAAATAAATCAATTATACCCCACCGCCAATCCTCCAACCCTAACCCTAACCCATACCAATCGCGTAACAAATAAACCGAGAAATAAATCAATAATACCCCACCGCCAATCCTCCAACCCTAACCCTAACCCATACCAATCGCGCAACAAATAATCCGAGAAATAAATCAAAAATACCCCACCGCCAATCCTCTAACCCTAACCCTAACCCATACCAATCGCGTAACAAATAAACCGAGAAATAAATCAATAATACCCCACCGCCAATCCTCCAACCCTAACCCTAACCCATACCAATCGCGTAACAAATAAACCGAGAAATAAATCAATAACACCCCACCGCCAATCCTCCAACCCTAACCCTAACCCATACCAATCGCGTTACAAATAAACCGAGAAATAAATCAATTATACCCCACCGCCAATCCTCCAGCCCTAACCCTAACCCATACCAATCGCGCAACAAATAAACCGAGAAATAAATCAATAATACCCCACCGCCAATCCTCCAACCCTAACACTAACCCATACCAATGGCGTAACAAATAAACCGAGAAATAAATCAATAATACCCCACCGCCAATCCTCCAACCCTAACCCTAACCCATACCAATCGCGTAACAAATAAACCGAGAAATAAATCAATAATACCCCACCGCCAATCCTCCAACCCTAACCCTAACCCATACCAATCGCGCAACAAATAAACAGAGAAATAAATCAATACCACCGCCAATCCTCCAACCCTAACCCTAACCCATACCAATCACGTAACAAATAAACCGAGAAATAAATCAATACCACCGCCAATCCTCCAACCCTAACCCTAA
Source organism: Siphonodentalium dalli (assembly GCA_032622095.1). Taxonomy (NCBI): domain Eukaryota; kingdom Metazoa; phylum Mollusca; class Scaphopoda; order Gadilida; family Siphonodentaliidae; genus Siphonodentalium; species Siphonodentalium dalli. Next base: position 3,872,093 of record CP136063.1, on the reverse strand, counting down.
CCCATACCAATCGCGTAACAAATAAACCGAGAAATAAATCAATACCACCCACCGCCAATCCTCCAACCCTAACCCTAACCGATACCAATCGCGTAACAAATAAACCGAGAAATAAATCAATACAACCGCCAATCCTCCAACCCTAACTCTAACCCATACCAATCGCGCAACAAATAAACCGAGAAATAAATCAATAATACCCCACCGCCAATCCTCCAACCCTAACCCTAACCCATACCAATCGCGTATCAAATAAACCGAGATATAAATCAATAATACCCCACCGCCAATCCTCCAACATAACCCTAACCCATACCAATCGCGTAACAAATAAACCGAGAAATAAATCAATACCACCGCCAATCCTCCAACCCTAACCCTAACCCATACCAATCGCGTAACAAATAAACCGAGAAATAAATCAATAATACCTCACCGCCAATCCTCCAACCCTAACCCTAACCCATACCAATCGCGTAACAAATAAACCGAGAAATAAATCAATAATACCCCACCGCCAATCCTCCAACCCTAACCGTAACCCTTACCAATCGCATAACAAATAAACCGAGAAATAAATCAATACAACCGCCAATCCTCCAACCCTAACCCTAACCCATACCAATCGCGTAACAAATAAACCGAGAAATAAATCAATAATACCCCACAGCCAATCCTCCAACCCTAACCCTAACCCATACCAATCGCGTAACAAATAAACCAAGAAATAAATCAATAATACGCCACCGCCAATCCTCCAACCCTAACCCTAACCCATACCAATCGCGTGACAAATAAACCGAGAAATAAATCAATAATACGCCACCGCCAATCCTCCAACCCTAACCCTAACCCATACCAATCGCGTAACAAATAAACCGAGAAATAAATCAATAATAGCCCACCGCCAATCCTCCAACCCTAACCCTAACCCATACCAATCGCGTAACAAATAAACCGAGAAATAAATCAATAATACCCCACCGCCAATCCTCCAACCCTAACCCTAACCCATACCAATCGCGTGACAAATAAACAGAGAAATAAATCAATACCACCGCCAATCCTCCAACCCTAACCCTAACCCATACCAATCGCGTAACAAATAAACCGAGAAATAAATCAATAACACCCCACCGCCAATCCTCCAACCCTAACCCTAACCCATACCAATCGCGCAACAAATAAACCGAGAAATAAATCAATAATACCCCACCGCCAATCCTCCAACCCTAACCCTAACCCATACCAATCGCGTAACAAATAAACCGAGAAATAAATCAATAATACCCCACCGCCAATCCTCCAACCCTAACCTTAACCCATACCAATCGCGTGACAAATAAACCGAGAAATAAATCAATTATACCCCACCGCCAATCCTCCAGCCCTAACCCTAACCCATACCAATCGCGTAACAAATAAACCGAGAAATAAATCAATAATACCCCACCGCCAATCCTCCAGCCCTAACCCTAACCCATACCAATCGCGTAACAAATAAACCGAGAAATAAATCAATAATACCCCACCGCCAATCCTCCAGCCCTAACCCTAACCCATACCAATCGCGTAACAAATAAACCGAGAAATAAATCAATTATACCCCACCGCCAATCCTCCAACCCTAACCCTAACCCATACCAATCGCGCAACAAATAAACCGAGAAATAAATCAATAATACCCCACCGCCAATCCTCCAACCCTAACCCTAACCCATACCAATCGCGTAACAAATAAACCGAGAAATAAATCAATAATACCCCACCGACAATCCTCCAGCCCTAACCCTAACCCATACCAATCGCGTAACAAATAAACCGAGAAATAAATCAATAATACCCCACCGCCAATCTACCAACCCTAACCCTAACCCATACCAATCGCGTAACAAATAAACCGAGAAATAAATCAATAATACCCCACCGCCAATCCTCCAGCCCTAACCCTAACCCATACCAATCGCGTAACAAATAAACCGAGAAATAAATCAATAATACCCCACCGCCAATCCTCCAGCCCTAACCCTAACCCATACCAATCGCGTAACAAATAAACCGAGAAATAAATCAATAATACCCCACCGCCAATCCTCCAGCCCTAACCCTAACCCATACCAATCGCGTAACAAATAAACCGAGAAATAAATCAATAATACCCCACCGCCAATCCTCCAACCCTAACCCTAACCCATACCAATCGCGCAACAAATAAACCGAGAAATAAATCAATAATACCCCACCGCCAATCCTCCAGCCCTAACCCTAACCCATACCAATCGCGTAACAAATAAACCGAGAAATAAATCAATAATACCCCACCGCCAATCCTCCAGCCCTAACCCTAACCCATACCAATCGCGTAACAAATAAACCGAGAAATAAATCAATTATACCCCACCGCCAATCCTCCAACCCTAACCCTAACCCATACCAATCGCGTAACAAATAAACCGAGAAATAAATCAATAATACCCCACCGCCAATCCTCCAACCCTAACCCTAACCCATACCAATCGCGCAACAAATAAACCGAGAAATAAATCAAAAATACCCCACCGCCAATCCTCTAACCCTAACCCTAACCCATACCAATCGCGTAACAAATAAACCGAGAAATAAATCAATAATACCCCACCGCCAATCCTCCAACCCTAACCCTAACCCATACCAATCGCGTAACAAATAAACCGAGAAATAAATCAATAACACCCCACCGCCAATCCTCCAACCCTAACCCTAACCCATACCAATCGCGTTACAAATAAACCGAGAAATAAATCAATTATACCCCACCGCCAATCCTCCAGCCCTAACCCTAACCCATACCAATCGCGCAACAAATAAACCGAGAAATAAATCAATAATACCCCACCGCCAATCCTCCAACCCTAACACTAACCCATACCAATCGCGTAACAAATAAACCGAGAAATAAATCAATAATACCCCACCGCCAATCCTCCAACCATAACCCTAACCCATACCAATCGCGTAACAAATAAACCGAGAAATAAATCAATAATACCCCACCGCCAATCCTCCAACCCTAACCCTAACCCATACCAATCGCGCAACAAATAAACAGAGAAATAAATCAATACCACCGCCAATCCTCCAACCCTAACCCTAACCCATACCAATCACGTAACAAATAAACCGAGAAATAAATCAATACCACCGCCAATCCTCCAACCCTAACCCTAACCCATACCAATCGCGTAACAAATAAACCGAGAAATAAATCAATACCACCCACCGCCAATCCTCCAACCCTAACCCTAACCGATACCAATCGCGTAACAAATAAACCGAGAAATAAATCAATACAACCGCCAATCCTCCAACCCTAACTCTAACCCATACCAATCGCGCAACAAATAAACCGAGAAATAAATCAATAATACCCCACCGCCAATCCTCCAACCCTAACCCTAACCCATACCAATCGCGTATCAAATAAACCGAGATATAAATCAATAATACCCCACCGCCAATCCTCCAACATAACCCTAACCCATACCAATCGCGTAACAAATAAACCGAGAAATAAATCAATACCACCGCCAATCCTCCAACCCTAACCCTAACCCATACCAATCGCGTAACAAATAAACCGAGAAATAAATCAATAATACCTCACCGCCAATCCTCCAACCCTAACCCTAACCCATACCAATCGCGTAACAAATAAACCGAGAAATAAATCAATAATACCCCACCGCCAATCCTCCAACCCTAACCGTAACCCTTACCAATCGCATAACAAATAAACCGAGAAATAAATCAATACAACCGCCAATCCTCCAACCCTAACCCTAACCCATACCAATCGCGTAACAAATAAACCGAGAAATAAATCAATAATACCCCACAGCCAATCCTCCAACCCTAACCCTAACCCATACCAATCGCGTAACAAATAAACCGAGAAATAAATCAATAATACGCCACCGCCAATCCTCCAACCCTAACCCTAACCCATACCAATCGCGTGACAAATAAACCGAGAAATAAATCAATAATACGCCACCGCCAATCCTCCAACCCTAACCCTAACCCATACCAATCGCGTAACAAATAAACCGAGAAATAAATCAATAATACCCCACCGCCAATCCTCCAACCCTAACCCTAACCCATACCAATCGCGTAACAAATAAACCGAGAAATAAATCAATAATACCCCACCGCCAATCCTCCAACCCTAACCCTAACCAATACCAATCACGTAACAAATAAACAGAGAAATAAATCAATACCACCCCACCGCCAATCCTCCAACCCTAACCCTAACCCATACCAATCACGTAACAAATAAACCGAGAAATAAATCAATAATACCCCACCGCCAATCCTCCAACCCTAACCCTAACCCATACCAATCGCGCAACAAATAAACCGAGAAATAAATCAATAATACCCCACCACCAATCCTCCAACCCTAACCCTAACCCATACCAATCGCGTAACAAATAAACCGAGAAATAAATCAATAATACCCCACTTCCAATCCTCCAACCCTAACCCTAACCCATACCAATCGCGTAACAAATAAACCGAGAAATAAATCAATACCACCCCACCGCCAAACCTCCAACCCTAACCCTAACCCATACCAATCGCGTTACAAATAAACCGAGAAATAAATCAATAATACCCCACCGCCAATCCTCCAACCCTAACCCTAACCCATACCAATCGCGTAACAAATAAACCGAGAAATAAATCAATAATACCCCACCGCCAATCCTCCATCCCTAACCCTAACCCTAACCATCGCGTAACAAATAAACCGAGAAATAAATCAATAATACCCCACCGCCAATCCTCCAACCCTAACCCTAACCCATACCAATCGCGTAACAAATAAACCGAGAAATAAATCAATACCACCCCACCGCCAAACCTCCAACCCTAACCCTAACCCATACCAATCGCGTGACAAATAAACCGAGAAATAAATCAATACCACCGCCAATCCTCCAACCCTAACCCATACCCATACCAATCGCGTAACAAATAAACCGAGAAATAAATCAATAATACCCCACCGCCAATCCTCCAACCCTAACCCTAACCCATACCAATCGCGTAACAAATAAACCGAGAAATAAATCAATAATACCCCACCGCCAATCTACCAACCCTAACCCTAACCCATACCAATCGCGCAACAAATAAACCGAGAAATAAATCAATAATACCCCACCGCCAATCCTCCAACCCTAACCCTAACCCATACCAATCGTGTAACAAATAAACCGAGAAATAAATCAATAATACCCCAACGCCAATCCTCCAACCCTAACCCTAACCCATACCAATCGCGTAACAAATAAACCGAGAAATAAATCAATAATACCCCACCGCCAATCCTCCAACCCTAACCCTAACCCATACCAATCGCGTAACAAATAAACCGAGAAATAAATCAATACCACCGCCAATCCTCCAACCCTAACCCTAACCCATACCAATCGCGTAACAAATAAACCGAGAAATAAATCAATAATACCCCACCGCCAATCTACCAACCCTAACCCTAACCCATACCAATCGCGTAACAAATAAACCGAGAAATAAATCAATACCACCCCACCGCCAATCCTCCAACCCTAACCTAACCCATACCAATCGCGTAACAAATAAACCGAGAAATAAATCAATAATACCCCACCGCCAATCCTCCAACACTAACCCTAACCCATACCAATCGCGTAACAAATAAACCGAGAAATAAATCAATAATACCCCACCGCCAATCCTCCAATCCTAACCCTAACCCATACCAATCGCGTAACAAATAAACCGAGAAATAAATCAATGATACCCCACCGCCAATCCTCCAACCCTAACCTAACCCATACCAATCGCGTAACAAATAAACCGAGAAATAAATCAATAATACCCCATCGCCAATCCTCCAACCCTAACCCTAACCCATACCAATCGCGTAACAAATAAACCGAGAAATAAATCGATAATACCCCACCGCCAATCCTCCAACCCTAACCCTAACCCATACCAATCGCGTAACAAATAAACCGAGAAATAAATCAATAATCCGCCACCGCCAATCCTCCAACCCTAACCCTAACCCATACCAATCGCGCAACAAATAAACCGAGAAATAAATCAATAATACCCCACCGCCAATCCTCCAACCCTAACCCTAACCCATACCAATCGTGTAACAAATAAACCGAGAAATAAATCAATAATACCCCACCACCAATCCTCCAACCCTAACCCTAACCCATACCAATCGCGTAACAAATAAACCGAGAAATAAATCAATATTACCCCACCGCCAATCCTCCAACCCTAAACCTAACCCATACCAATCGCGTAACAAATAAACCGAGAAATAAATCAATAATACCACACCGCCAATCCTCCAACCCTAACCATAACCCTAACCATCGCGTAACAAATAAACCGAGAAATAAATCAATATTACCCCACCGCCAATCCTCCAACCCTAACCCTAACCCTAACCATCGCGTAACAAATAAACCGAGAAATAAATCAATAATACCCCACCGCCAATCCTCCAACCCTAAACATAACCCATACCAATCGTGTAACAAATAAACCGAGAAATAAATCAATAATACCCCACCGCCAATCCTCCAACCCTAAACCTAACCCATACCAATCGCGTAACAAATAAACCGAGAAATAAATCAATAATACCCACCGCCAATCCTCCATCCCTAACCATAACCCATACCAATCGCACAACAAATACACCGAGAAATAAATCAATAATACCCCACCACCAATCCTCCAACCCTAACCCTAACCCATACCAATCGCGCAACAAATAAACCGAGAAATAAATCAATAATACCCCACCGCCAATCCTCCAACCCTAACCCTAACCCATATCAATAGCGTAACAAATAAACCGTGAAATAAATCAATACCACCGCCAATCCTCCAACCCTAACCCTAACCCATACCAATCGCGTAACAAATAAACCGAGAAATAAATCAATACCACCCCACCGCCAATCCTCCAACCCTAACCCTAACCCATATCAATCGCGTAACAAATAAACCGAGAAATAAATCAATACCACCGCCAATCCTCCAACCCTAACCCTAACCCATACCAATCGCGTAACAAATAAACCGAGAAATAAATCAATAATACCCCACCGCCAATCCTCCAACCCTAACCCTAACCCATACCAATCACGTAACAAATAAACAGAGAAAAAAATCAATAATACCCCACCGCCAATCCTCCAACCCTTACCCTAACCCATACCAATCGCGTAACAAATAAACCGAGAAATAAATCAATACCACCGCCAATCCTCCAACCCTAACCCTAACCCATACCAATCGCGTAACAAATAAACCGAGAAATAAATCAATAATACCCCACCGCCAATCCTCCAACCCTAACCCCAACCAATACCAATCGCGTAACAAATAAACCGAGAAATAATTCAATAATACCCCACCGCCAATCCTCCAACCCTAACCCTAACCCATACCAATCGCGCAACAAATAAACCGAGAAATAAATCAATAATACCCCACCGCCAATCCTCCAACCCTAACCCTAACCCATACCAATCGCGTTACAAATAAACCGAGAAATAATTCAATAATACCCCACCGCCAATCCTCCAACCCTAACCCTAACCCATACCAATCGCGTTACAAATAAACCGAGAAATAAATCAATACCACCACACCGCCAATCCTCCAACCCTAACCCTAACCCATACCAATCGCGCAACAAATAAACCGAGAAATAAATCAATAATACCACACCGCCAATCCTCCAACCCTAACCCTAACCCATACCAATCGCGTTACAAATAAACCGAGAAATAAATCAATACCACCCCACCGCCAATCCTCCAACCCTAACCCTAACCCATACCAATCGCGTTACAAATAAACCGAGAAATAAATCAATACCACCCCACCGCCAATCCTCCAACCCTAACCCTAACCCATACCAATCGCGCAACAAATAAACCGAGAAATAAATCAATAATACCCCACCGCCAATCCTCCAACCCTAACCCTAACCCATACCAATCGCGTAACAAATAAACCGAGAAATAAATCAATAATACCCCACCGCCAATCCTCCAACCCTAACCCTAACCCATACCAATCGCGTAACAAATAAACCGAGAAATAAATCAATAATACCCCACCGCCAATCCTCCAACCCTAACCCTAACCCATACCAATCGCGTAACAAATAAACCGAGAAATAAATCAATAATACCCCACCGCCAATCCTCCAACCCTAACCCTAACCCATACCAATCGCGTAACAAATAAACCGAGAAATAAATCAATAATACCCCACCGCCAATCCTCCAACCCTAACCCTAACCCATACCAATCGCGTAACAAATAAACCGAGAAATAAATCAATAATACCCCACCGCCAATCCTCCAACCCTAACCCTAACCAATACCAATCGCGTAACAAATAAACCGAGAAATAAATCAATAATACCCCACCGCCAATCCTCCAACCCTAACCCTAACCCATACCAATCGCGCAACAAATAAACCGAGAAATAAATCAATAATACCCCACCGCCAATCCTCCAACCCTAACCCTAACCCATACCAATCGCGTAACAAATAAACCGAGAAATAAATCAATAATACCCCACTTCCAATCCTCCAACCCTAACCCTAACCCATACCAATCGCGTAACAAATAAACCGAGAAATAAATCAATACCACCCCACCGCCAAACCTCCAACCCTAACCCTAACCCATACCAATCGCGTGACAAATAAACCGAGAAATAAATCAATAATACCCCACCGCCAATCCTCCAACCCTAACCCTAACCCATACCAATCGCGTAACAAATAAACCGAGAAATAAATCAATAATACCCCACCGCCAATCCTCCATCCCTAACCCTAACCCTAACCATCGCGTAACAAATAAACCGAGAAATAAATCAATAATACCCCACCGCCAATCCTCCAACCCTAACCCTAACCCATACCAATCGCGTAACAAATAAACCGAGAAATAAATCAATACCACCCCACCGCCAAACCTCCAACCCTAACCCTAACCCATACCAATCGCGTGACAAATAAACCGAGAAATAAATCAATACCACCGCCAATCCTCCAACCCTAACCCATACCCATACCAATCGCGTAACAAATAAACCGAGAAATAAATCAATAATACCCCACCGCCAATCCTCCAACCCTAACCCTAACCCATACCAATCGCGTAACAAATAAACCGAGAAATAAATCAATAATACCCCACCGCCAATCTACCAACCCTAACCCTAACCCATACCAATCGCGCAACAAATAAACCGAGAAATAAATCAATAATACCCCACCGCCAATCCTCCAACCCTAACCCTAACCCATACCAATCGTGTAACAAATAAACCGAGAAATAAATCAATAATACCCCAACGCCAATCCTCCAACCCTAACCCTAACCCATACCAATCGCGTAACAAATAAACCGAGAAATAAATCAATAATACCCCACCGCCAATCCTCCAACCCTAACCCTAACCCATACCAATCGCGTAACAAATAAACCGAGAAATAAATCAATACCACCGCCAATCCTCCAACCCTAACCCTAACCCATACCAATCGCGTAACAAATAAACCGAGAAATAAATCAATAATACCCCACCGCCAATCTACCAACCCTAACCCTAACCCATACCAATCGCGTAACAAATAAACCGAGAAATAAATCAATACCACCCCACCGCCAATCCTCCAACCCTAACCTAACCCATACCAATCGCGTAACAAATAAACCGAGAAATAAATCAATAATACCCCACCGCCAATCCTCCAACACTAACCCTAACCCATACCAATCGCGTAACAAATAAACCGAGAAATAAATCAATAATACCCCACCGCCAATCCTCCAATCCTAACCCTAACCCATACCAATCGCGTAACAAATAAACCGAGAAATAAATCAATGATACCCCACCGCCAATCCTCCAACCCTAACCTAACCCATACCAATCGCGTAACAAATAAACCGAGAAATAAATCAATAATACCCCATCGCCAATCCTCCAACCCTAACCCTAACCCATACCAATCGCGTAACAAATAAACCGAGAAATAAATCGATAATACCCCACCGCCAATCCTCCAACCCTAACCCTAACCCATACCAATCGCGTAACAAATAAACCGAGAAATAAATCAATAATCCGCCACCGCCAATCCTCCAACCCTAACCCTAACCCATACCAATCGCGCAACAAATAAACCGAGAAATAAATCAATAATACCCCACCGCCAATCCTCCAACCCTAACCCTAACCCATACCAATCGTGTAACAAATAAACCGAGAAATAAATCAATAATACCCCACCACCAATCCTCCAACCCTAACCCTAACCCATACCAATCGCGTAACAAATAAACCGAGAAATAAATCAATATTACCCCACCGCCAATCCTCCAACCCTAAACCTAACCCATACCAATCGCGTAACAAATAAACCGAGAAATAAATCAATAATACCACACCGCCAATCCTCCAACCCTAACCATAACCCTAACCATCGCGTAACAAATAAACCGAGAAATAAATCAATATTACCCCACCGCCAATCCTCCAACCCTAACCCTAACCCTAACCATCGCGTAACAAATAAACCGAGAAATAAATCAATAATACCCCACCGCCAATCCTCCAACCCTAAACATAACCCATACCAATCGTGTAACAAATAAACCGAGAAATAAATCAATAATACCCCACCGCCAATCCTCCAACCCTAAACCTAACCCATACCAATCGCGTAACAAATAAACCGAGAAATAAATCAATAATACCCACCGCCAATCCTCCATCCCTAACCATAACCCATACCAATCGCACAACAAATACACCGAGAAATAAATCAATAATACCCCACCACCAATCCTCCAACCCTAACCCTAACCCATACCAATCGCGCAACAAATAAACCGAGAAATAAATCAATAATACCCCACCGCCAATCCTCCAACCCTAACCCTAACCCATATCAATAGCGTAACAAATAAACCGTGAAATAAATCAATACCACCGCCAATCCTCCAACCCTAACCCTAACCCATACCAATCGCGTAACAAATAAACCGAGAAATAAATCAATACCACCCCACCGCCAATCCTCCAACCCTAACCCTAACCCATATCAATCGCGTAACAAATAAACCGAGAAATAAATCAATACCACCGCCAATCCTCCAACCCTAACCCTAACCCATACCAATCGCGTAACAAATAAACCGAGAAATAAATCAATAATACCCCACCGCCAATCCTCCAACCCTAACCCTAACCCATACCAATCACGTAACAAATAAACAGAGAAAAAAATCAATAATACCCCACCGCCAATCCTCCAACCCTTACCCTAACCCATACCAATCGCGTAACAAATAAACCGAGAAATAAATCAATACCACCGCCAATCCTCCAACCCTAACCCTAACCCATACCAATCGCGTAACAAATAAACCGAGAAATAAATCAATAATACCCCACCGCCAATCCTCCAACCCTAACCCCAACCAATACCAATCGCGTAACAAATAAACCGAGAAATAATTCAATAATACCCCACCGCCAATCCTCCAACCCTAACCCTAACCCATACCAATCGCGCAACAAATAAACCGAGAAATAAATCAATAATACCCCACCGCCAATCCTCCAACCCTAACCCTAACCCATACCAATCGCGTTACAAATAAACCGAGAAATAATTCAATAATACCCCACCGCCAATCCTCCAACCCTAACCCTAACCCATACCAATCGCGTTACAAATAAACCGAGAAATAAATCAATACCACCACACCGCCAATCCTCCAACCCTAACCCTAACCCATACCAATCGCGCAACAAATAAACCGAGAAATAAATCAATAATACCACACCGCCAATCCTCCAACCCTAACCCTAACCCATACCAATCGCGTTACAAATAAACCGAGAAATAAATCAATACCACCCCACCGCCAATCCTCCAACCCTAACCCTAACCCATACCAATCGCGTTACAAATAAACCGAGAAATAAATCAATACCACCCCACCGCCAATCCTCCAACCCTAACCCTAACCCATACCAATCGCGCAACAAATAAACCGAGAAATAAATCAATAATACCCCACCGCCAATCCTCCAACCCTAACCCTAACCCATACCAATCGCGTAACAAATAAACCGAGAAATAAATCAATAATACCCCACCGCCAATCCTCCAACCCTAACCCTAACCCATACCAATCGCGTAACAAATAAACCGAGAAATAAATCAATAATACCCCACCGCCAATCCTCCAACCCTAACCCTAACCCATACCAATCGCGTAACAAATAAACCGAGAAATAAATCAATAATACCCCACCGCCAATCCTCCAACCCTAACCCTAACCCATACCAATCGCGTAACAAATAAACCGAGAAATAAATCAATAATACCCCACCGCCAATCCTCCAACCCTAACCCTAACCCATACCAATCGCGTAACAAATAAACCGAGAAATAAATCAATAATACCCCACCGCCAATCCTCCAACCCTAACCCTAACCAATACCAATCGCGTAACAAATAAACCGAGAAATAAATCAATAATACCCCACCGCCAATCCTCCAACCCTAACCCTAACCCATATCAATCGCGTAACAAATAAACCGAGAAATAAATCAATAATACCCCACCGCCAATCCTCCAACCCTAACCCTAACCCATACCAATCGCGTAACAAATAATCCGAGAAATAAATCAATAATACCCCACCGCCAATCCTCCAACCCTAACCCTAACCCATACCAATCACGTAACAAATAAACCGATAAATAAATCTATAATACCCCACCGCCAATCCTCCAACCCTAACCCTAACCCATATCAATCGCGTAACAAATAAACCGAGAAATAAATCAATACCACCGCCAATCCTCCAACCCTAACCCTAACCCATACCAATCGCGTAACAAATAAACCGAGAAAAAAATCAATAATACCCCACCGCCAATCCTCCAACCCTAACCCTAACCCATACCAATCGCGCAACAAATAAACCGAGAAATAAATCAATAATACCCCACCGCCAATCCTCCAACCCTAACCCTAACCCATACCAATCGCGTAACAAATAAACCGAGAAATAAATCAATACCACCGCCAATCCTCCAACCCTAACCCTAACCCATACCAATCGCGTAACAAATAAACCGAGAAATAAATCAATACCACCCCACCGCCAATCCTCCAACCCTAACCCCAACCAATACCAATCGCGTAACAAATAAACCGAGAAATAATTCAATAATACCCCACCGCCAATCCTTCAACCCTAACCCTAACCCATACCAATCGCGAACCAAAAAAAAAAAAAAAAAAATCAATAATACCCCACCGCCAATCCTTCAACCCTAACCCTAACCCATACCAATCACGTAACAAATAAACCGAGAAATAAATCAATACCACCGCCAATCCTCCAACCCTAACCCTAACCCATACCAATCGCGCAACAAATAAACCGAGAAATAAATCAATAATACCCCACCGCCAATCCTCCAACCCTAACCCTAACCCATACCAATCGCGTAACAAATAAACCGAGAAATAAATCAATAATACCTCACCGCCAATCCTCCAACCCTAACCCTAACCCATACCAATCGCGTAACAAATAAACCGAGAAATAAATCAATAATACCCCACCGCCAATCCTCCAACCCTAACCTTAACCCATACCAATCGCGTAACAAATAAACCGAGAAATAAATCAATAATACCCCACCGCCAATCCTCCAACCCTAACCCTAACCCATACCAATCGCGCAACAAATAAACCGAGAAATAAATCAATAATACCCCACCGCCAATCCTCCAACCCTAACCCTAACCCATACCAATCGCGTAACAAATAAACCGAGAAATAAATCAATAATACCTCACCGCCAATCCTCCAACCCTAACCCTAACCCATACCAATCGCGTAACAAATAAACCGAGAAATAAATCAATACCACCGCCAATCCTCCAACCCTAACCCATACCAATCGCGCAACAAATAAACCGAGAAATAAATCAATAATACCCCACCGCCAATCCTCCAACCCTAACCCTAACCCATACCAATCGCGCAACAAATAAACCGAGAAATAAATCAATACCACCCCACCGCCAATCCTCCAACCCTAACCCTAACCCATACCAATCGCGTAACAAATAAACCGAGAAATAAGTCAATAATACCCCACCGCCAATCCTCCAACCCTAACCCTAACCCATACCAATCGCGTAACAAATAAACCGAGAAATAAATCAATAATACCTCACCGCCAATCCTCCAACCCTAACCCTACCCCATACCAATCGCGCAACAAATAAACCGAGAAATAAATCAATAATACCCCACCGCCAATCCTCCAACCCTTAACCCATACCAATCACGTAACAAATAAACCGAGAAATAAATCAATACCACCCCACCGCCAATCCTCCAACCCTAACCCTAACCCATACCAATCGCGTAACAAATAAACCGAGAAATAAATCAATAATACTGAGAAATAAATCAATACCACCGCCAATCCTCCAACCCTAACCCTAACCCATACCAATCGCGCAACAAATAAACCGAGAAATAAATCAATAATACCCCACCGCCAATCCTCCAACCCTAACCCTAACCCATACCAATCGCGTAACAAATAAACCGAGAAATATATCAATAATACTCCACCGCCAATCCTCCAACCCTAACCCTAACCCATACCAATCGCGTAACAAATAAACCGAGAAATAAATCAATACCACCACCAATCCTCCAACCCTAACCCTAACCCATACCAATCGCGTAACAAATAAACCGAGAAATATATCAATACCACGCCACCGCCAATCCTCCAACCCTAACCCTAACCCATACCAATCGCGTAACAAATAAACCGAGAAATAAATCAATACCACCCCACCGCCAATCCTCCAACCCTAACCCTAACCCATACCAATCGCGTAACAAATAAACCGAGAAATAAATCAATACCACCGCCAATCCTCCAACCCTAACCCTAACCCATACCAATCGCGTAACAAATAAACCGAGTAATAAATCAATACCACCGCCAATCCTCCAACCCTAACCCTAACCCATACCAATCGCGTAACAAATAAACCGAGAAATAAATCAATACCACCCCACCGCCAATCCTCCAACCCTAACCCTAACCCATACCAATCGCGTAACAAATAAACCGAGAAATAAATCAATACCACCGCCAATCCTCCAACCCTAACCCTAACCCATACCAATCGCGTAACAAATAAACCGAGTAATAAATCAATACCACCGCCAATCCTCCAACCCTAACCCATACCAATCGCGCAACAAATAAACCGAGAAATAAATCAATAATACCCCACCGCCAATCCTCCAACCCTAACCCTAACCCATACCAATCGCGTAACAAATAAACCGAGAAATATATCAATAATACTCCACCGCCAAACCTCCAACCCTAACCCTAACCCATACCAATCGCGTAACTAATAAACCGAGAAATAAATCAATGATACCCCACCGCCAATCCTCCAACCCTAACCCTAACCCATACCAATCGCGTAACAAATAAACCGAGAAATAAATCAATGATACCCCACCGCCAATCCTCCAACACTAACCCTAACCCATACCAATCGCGTAACAAATAAACCGAGAAATATATCAATAATACTCCACCGCCAATCCTCCAACCCTAACCCTAACCCATACCAATCGCGTAACTAATAAACCGAGAAATAAATCAATACCACCCCACCGCCAATCCTCCAACCCTAACCCTAACCCATACCAATCGCGTAACAAATAAACCGAGAAATATATCAATAATACTCCACCGCCAATCCTCCAACCCTAACCCTAACCCATACCAATCGCGTGACTAATAAACCGAGAAATAAATCAATACCACCCACCGCCAATCCTCCAACCCTAACCCTAACCCATACCAATCGCGTAACAAATAAACCGAGAAATAAATCAATAATACCCCACCGCCAATCCTCCAACCCTAACCCTAACCCATACCAATCGCGTAACAAATAAACCGAGAAATATATCAATAATACTCCACCGCCAAACCTCCAACCCTAACCCTAACCCATACCAATCGCGTAACTAATAAACCGAGAAATAAATCAATGATACCCCACCGCCAATCCTCCAACCCTAACCCTAACCCATACCAATCGCGTTAGAAATAAACCGAGAAATATATCAATAATACTCCACCGCCAATCCTCCAACCCTAACCCTAACCCATACCAATCGCGTAACTAATACACCGAGAAATAAATCAATACCACCCCACCGCCAATCCTCCAACCATAACCCTAACCCATACCAATCGCGTAACAAATAAACCGAGAAATATATCAATAATACTCCACCGCCAATCCTCCAACCCTAACCCTAACCCATACCAATCGCGTAACTAATAAACCGAGAAATAAATCAATACCACCCCACCGCCAATCCTCCAACCCTAACCCTAACCCATACCAATCGCGTAACAAATAAACCGAGAAATAAATCAATAATACCCCACCGCCAATCCTCCAACCCTAACCCTAACCCATACCAATCGCGTAACAAATAAACCGAGAAATATATCAATAATACTCCACCGCCAAACCTCCAACCCTAACCCTAACCCATACCAATCGCGTAACTAATAAACCGAGAAATAAATCAATGATACCCCACCGCCAATCCTCCAACCCTAACCCTAACCCATACCAATCGCGTAACAAATAAACCGAGAAATATATCAATAATACTCCACCGCCAAACCTCCAACCCTAACCCTAACCCATACCAATCGCGTAAATAATAAACCGAGAAATAAATCAATGATACCCCACCGCCAATCCTCCAACCCTAACCCTAACCCATACCAATCGCGTAACAAATAAACCGAGAAATATATCAATAATACTCCACCGCCAAACCTCCAACCCTAACCCTAACCCATACCAATCGCGTAACTAATAAACCGAGAAATAAATCAATGATACCCCACCGCCAATCCTCCAACCCTAACCCTAACCCATACCAATCGCGTAACAAATAAACCGAGAAATAAATCAATAATACCCCTCCGCCAATCCTCCAACCCTAACCCTAACCCATACCAATCGCGCAACAAATAAACCGAGAAATAAATCAATAATACCCCATCGCCAATCCTCCAACCCTAACCCTAACCCATACCAATCGCGTAACAAATAAACCGAGAAATAAATCAATAATACCCCTCCGCCAATCCTCCAACCCTAACCCTAACCCATACCAATCGCGTAACAAATAAACCGAGAAATAAATCAATAATACCCCACCGCCAATCCTCCAACCCTAACCCATACCAATCGCGTAACAAATAAACCGAGAAATAAATCAATAATACCCCACCGCCAATCCTCCAACCCTAACCCTAACCCATACCAATCGCGTAACTAATAAACCGAGAAATAAATCAATACCACCGCCAATCCTCCAACCCTAACCCTAACCCATACCAATCGCGTAACAAATAAACCGAGAAATAAATCAATGATACCCCACCGCCAATCCTCCAACCCTAACCCTAACCCATACCAATCGCGTAACAAATAAACCGAGAAATAAATCAATAATACCGCCAATTCTCCAACCCTAACCCTAACCCATACCAATCGCGTAACAAATAAACCGAGAAATAAATCAATGATACCCCACCGCCAATCCTCCAACCCTAACCCTAACCCATACCAATCGCGCAACAAATAAACCGAGAAATAAATCAATAATACCCCACCGCCAATCCTCCAACCCTAACCCTAACCCAAACCAATAGCGTAACAAATAAACCGAGAAATAAATCAATAATACCCCACCGCCAATCCTCCAACCCTAACCCTAACCCATACCAATCGCGTAACAAATAAACCGAGAAATAAATCAATAATACCCCACCGCCAATCCTCCAACCCTAACCCTAACCCATACCAATCGCGTGACAAATAAACCGAGAAATAAATCAATACCACCGCCAATCCTCCAACCCTAACCCTTACCCATACCAATCGCGTAACAAATAAACCGAGAAATAAATCAATACCACCGCCAATCCTCCAACCCTAACACTAACCCATACCAATCGCGCAACAAATAAACCGAGTAATAAATCAATACCACCGCCAATCCTCCAACCCTAACCCTAACCCATACCAATCGCGTAACAAATAAACCGAGAAATAAATCAATAATACCCCACCGCCAATCCTCCAACCCTAACCCTAACCCATACCAATCGCGCAACAAATAAACCGAGAAATAAATCAATACCACCGCCAATCCTCCAACCCTAACCCTAACCCATACCAATCGCGTAACAAATAAACCGAGAAATAAATCAATACCACCGCCAATCCTCCAACCCTAACCCTAACCCATACCAATCGCGTAACAAATAAACCGAGAAATAAATCAATACCACCGCCAATCCTCCAACCCTAACCCTAACCCATACCAATCGCGTAACAAATAAACAGAGTAATAAATCAATACCACCGCCAATCCTCCAACCCTAACCCTAACCCGTACCAATCGCGCAACAAATAAACCGAGAAATAAATCAATAATACCCCACCGCCAATCCTCCAACCCTAACCCTAACCCATACCAATCGCGTAACAAATAAACCGAGAAATAAATCAATAATACACCACCGCCAATCCTCCAACCCTAACCCTAACCCATACCAATCGCGTAACAAATAAACCGAGAAATAAATCAATAATATCCCACCGCCAATCCTCCAACCCTAACCCTAACCCATACCAATCGCGTAACAAATAAACCGAGAAATAAATCAATACCACCGCCAATCCTCCAACCCTAACCCTAACCCATACCAATCGCGTAACAAATAAACAGAGTAATAAATCAATACCACCGCCAATCCTCCAACCCTAACCCTAACCCATACCAATCGCGTAACAAATAAACCGAGAATAAAATCAATAATACCGCCAATCCTCCAACCCTAACCCTAACCCATACCAATCGCGTAACAAATAAACCGAAAATAAATCAACAATACCCCACCGCCAATCCTCCAACCCTAACCCTAACCCATACCAATCGCGTAACAAATAAACCGAGAAATAAATCAACAATACCCCACCGCCAATCCTCCAACCCTAACCCTAACCCATACCAATCGTGCAACAAATAAACCGAGAAATAAATCAATACCACCACCAATCCTCCAACCCTAACCCTAACCCATACCAATCGCGCAACAAATAAACCGAGAAATAAATCAATACCACCGCCAATCCTCCAACCCTAACCCTAACCCATACCAATCGCGTAACAAATAAACTGAGAAATAAATCAATACCACCGCCAATCCTCCAACCCTAACCCTAACCCATACCAATCGCGTAACAAATAAACAGAGTAATAAATCAATACCACCGACAATCCTCCAACCCTAACCCTAACCCATACCAATCGCGTAACAAATAAACCGAGAAATAAATCAATAATACCTCACCGCCAATCCTCCAACCCCAACCCTAACCCATACCAATCGCGCAACAAATAAACCGAGAAATAAATCAATAATACCCCACCGCCAATCCTCCAACCCTAACCCTAACCCATACCAATCGCGTAACAAATAAACCGAGAAATAAATCAATAATACCCCACCGCCAATCCTCCAACCCTAACTCTAACCCATACCAATCGCGTAACAAATAAACCGAGAAATAAATCAATACCACCGCCAATCCTCCAACCCTAAACCTAACCCATACCAATCGCGTAACAAATAAACCGAGAAATAAATCAATAATACCGCCAATCCTCCAACCCTAACCCTAACCCATACCAATCGCGTAACAAATAAACCGAGAAATAAATCAATAATACCCCACCGCCAATCCTCCAACCCTAACTCTAACCCATACAAATCGCGTAACAAATAAACAGAGTAATAAATCAATACCACCGCCAATCCTCCAACCCTAACCCTAACCCGTACCAATCGCGCAACAAATAAACCGAGAAATAAATCAATAATACCCCACCGCCAATCCTCCAACCCTAACCCTAACCCATACCAATCGCGTAACAAATAAACCGAGAAATAAATCAATAATACACCACCGCCAATCCTCCAACCCTAACCCTAACCCATACCAATCGCGTAACAAATAAACCGAGAAATAAATCAATAATACCCCACCGCCAATCCTCCAACCCTAACCCTAACCCATACCAATCGCGTAACAAATAAACCGAGAAATAAATCAATACCAACGCCAATCCTCCAACCCTAACCCTAACCCATACCAATCGCGTAACAAATAAACAGAGTAATAAATCAATACCACCGCCAATCCTCCAACCCTAACCCTAACCCATACCAATCGCGTAACAAATAAACCGAGAAATAAATCAATAATACCCCACCGCCAATCCTCCAACCCTAACCCTAACACATACCAATCGCGCAACTAATAAACCGAGAAATAAATCAATAATACCCCACCGCCAATCCTCCAACCCTAACCCTAACCCATACCAATCGCGTAACAAATAAACCGAGAAATAAATCAATGATACCCCACCGCCAATCCTCCAACCCTAACCCTAACCCATACCAATCGCGCAACAAATAAACCGAGAAATAAATCAATAATACCCCACCGCCAATCCTCCAACCCTAACCCTAACCCAAACCAATAGCGTAACAAATAAACCGAGAAATAAATCAATAATACCCCACCGCCAATCCTCCAACCCTAACCCTAACCCATACCAATCGCGTAACAAATAAACCGAGAAATAAATCAATAATACCCCACCGCCAATCCTCCAATCCTAACCCTAACCCATACCAATCGCGTGACAAATAAACCGAGAAATAAATCAATACCACCGCCAATCCTCCAACCCTAACCCTTACCCATACCAATCGCGTAACAAATAAACCGAGAAATAAATCAATACCACCGCCAATCCTCCAACCCTAACACTAACCCATACCAATCGCGCAACAAATAAACCGAGTAATAAATCAATACCACCGCCAATCCTCCAACCCTAACCCTAACCCATACCAATCGCGTAACAAATAAACCGAGAAATAAATCAATAATACCCCACCGCCAATCCTCCAACCCTAACCCTAACCCATACCAATCGCGCAACAAATAAACCGAGAAATAAATCAATACCACCGCCAATCCTCCAACCCTAACCCTAACCCATACCAATCGCGTAACAAATAAACCGAGAAATAAATCAATACCACCGCCAATCCTCCAACCCTAACCCTAACCCATACCAATCGCGTAACAAATAAACCGAGAAATAAATCAATACCACCGCCAATCCTCCAACCCTAACCCTAACCCATACCAATCGCGTAACAAATAAACCGAGAAATAAATCAATACCACCGCCAATCCTCCAACCCTAACCCTAACCCATACCAATCGCGTAACAAATAAACAGAGTAATAAATCAATACCACCGCCAATCCTCCAACCCTAACCCTAACCCGTACCAATCGCGCAACAAATAAACCGAGAAATAAATCAATAATACCCCACCGCCAATCCTCCAACCCTAACCCTAACCCATACCAATCGCGTAACAAATAAACCGAGAAATAAATCAATAATACACCACCGCCAATCCTCCAACCCTAACCCTAACCCATACCAATCGCGTAACAAATAAACCGAGAAATAAATCAATAATATCCCACCGCCAATCCTCCAACCCTAACCCTAACCCATACCAATCGCGTAACAAATAAACCGAGAAATAAATCAATACCAACGCCAATCCTCCAACCCTAACCCTAACCCATACCAATCGCGTAACAAATAAACAGAGTAATAAATCAATACCACCGCCAATCCTCCAACCCTAACCCTAACCCATACCAATCGCGTAACAAATAAACCGAGAAATAAATCAATAATACCCCACCGCCAATCCTCCAACCCTAACCCTAACACATACCAATCGCGCAACTAATAAACCGAGAAATAAATCAATAATACCCCACCGCCAATCCTCCAACCCTAACCCTAACCCATACCAATCGCGTAACAAATAAACCGAGAAATAAATCAATGATACCCCACCGCCAATCCTCCAACCCTAACCCTAACCCATACCAATCGCGCAACAAATAAACCGAGAAATAAATCAATAATACCCCACCGCCAATCCTCCAACCCTAACCCTAACCCAAACCAATAGCGTAACAAATAAACCGAGAAATAAATCAATAATACCCCACCGCCAATCCTCCAACCCTAACCCTAACCCATACCAATCGCGTAACAAATAAACCGAGAAATAAATCAATAATACCCCACCGCCAATCCTCCAATCCTAACCCTAACCCATACCAATCGCGTGACAAATAAACCGAGAAATAAATCAATACCACCGCCAATCCTCCAACCCTAACCCTTACCCATACCAATCGCGTAACAAATAAACCGAGAAATAAATCAATACCACCGCCAATCCTCCAACCCTAACACTAACCCATACCAATCGCGCAACAAATAAACCGAGTAATAAATCAATACCACCGCCAATCCTCCAACCCTAACCCTAACCCATACCAATCGCGTAACAAATAAACCGAGAAATAAATCAATAATACCCCACCGCCAATCCTCCAACCCTAACCCTAACCCATACCAATCGCGCAACAAATAAACCGAGAAATAAATCAATACCACCGCCAATCCTCCAACCCTAACCCTAACCCATACCAATCGCGTAACAAATAAACCGAGAAATAAATCAATACCACCGCCAATCCTCCAACCCTAACCCTAACCCATACCAATCGCGTAACAAATAAACCGAGAAATAAATCAATACCACCGCCAATCCTCCAACCCTAACCCTAACCCATACCAATCGCGTAACAAATAAACCGAGAAATAAATCAATACCACCGCCAATCCTCCAACCCTAACCCTAACCCATACCAATCGCGTAACAAATAAACAGAGTAATAAATCAATACCACCGCCAATCCTCCAACCCTAACCCTAACCCGTACCAATCGCGCAACAAATAAACCGAGAAATAAATCAATAATACCCCACCGCCAATCCTCCAACCCTAACCCTAACCCATACCAATCGCGTAACAAATAAACCGAGAAATAAATCAATAATACACCACCGCCAATCCTCCAACCCTAACCCTAACCCATACCAATCGCGTAACAAATAAACCGAGAAATAAATCAATAATATCCCACCGCCAATCCTCCAACCCTAACCCTAACCCATACCAATCGCGTAACAAATAAACCGAGAAATAAATCAATACCACCGCCAATCCTCCAACCCTAACCCTAACCCATACCAATCGCGTAACAAATAAACAGAGTAATAAATCAATACCACCGCCAATCCTCCAACCCTAACCCTAACCCATACCAATCGCGTAACAAATAAACCGAGAAATAAATCAATAATACCCCACCGCCAATCCTCCAACCCTAACCCTAACCCATACCAATCGCGCAACAAATAAACCGAGAAATAAATCAATACCACCGCCAATCCTCCAACCCTAACCCTAACCCATACCAATCGCGTAACAAATAAACCGAGAAATAAATCAATACCACCGCCAATCCTCCAACCCTAACCCTAACCCATACCAATCGCGTAACAAATAAACCGAGAAATAAATCAATACCACCGCCAATCCTCCAACCCTAACCCTAACCCATACCAATCGCGTAACAAATAAACAGAGTAATAAATCAATACCACCGCCAATCCTCCAACCCTAACCCTAACCCGTACCAATCGCGCAACAAATAAACCGAGAAATAAATCAATAATACCCCACCGCCAATCCTCCAACCCTAACCCTAACCCATACCAATCGCGTAACAAATAAACCGAGAAATAAATCAATAATACACCACCGCCAATCCTCCAACCCTAACCCTAACCCATACCAATCGCGTAACAAATAAACCGAGAAATAAATCAATAATATCCCACCGCCAATCCTCCAACCCTAACCCTAACCCATACCAATCGCGTAACAAATAAACCGAGAAATAAATCAATACCACCGCCAATCCTCCAACCCTAACCCTAACCCATACCAATCGCGTAACAAATAAACAGAGTAATAAATCAATACCACCGCCAATCCTCCAACCCTAACCCTAACCCATACCAATCGCGTAACAAATAAACCGAGAATAAAATCAATAATACCGCCAATCCTCCAACCCTAACCCTAACCCATACCAATCGCGTAACAAATAAACCGAAAATAAATCAACAATACCCCACCGCCAATCCTCCAACCCTAACCCTAACCCATACCAATCGCGTAACAAATAAACCGAGAAATAAATCAACAATACCCCACCGCCAATCCTCCAACCCTAACCCTAACCCATACCAATCGTGCAACAAATAAACCGAGAAATAAATCAATACCACCACCAATCCTCCAACCCTAACCCTAACCCATACCAATCGCGCAACAAATAAACCGAGAAATAAATCAATACCACCGCCAATCCTCCAACCCTAACCCTAACCCATACCAATCGCGTAACAAATAAACTGAGAAATAAATCAATACCACCGCCAATCCTCCAACCCTAACCCTAACCCATACCAATCGCGTAACAAATAAACAGAGTAATAAATCAATACCACCGACAATCCTCCAACCCTAACCCTAACCCATACCAATCGCGTAACAAATAAACCGAGAAATAAATCAATAATACCTCACCGCCAATCCTCCAACCCCAACCCTAACCCATACCAATCGCGCAACAAATAAACCGAGAAATAAATCAATAATACCCCACCGCCAATCCTCCAACCCTAACCCTAACCCATACCAATCGCGTAACAAATAAACCGAGAAATAAATCAATAATACCCCACCGCCAATCCTCCAACCCTAACTCTAACCCATACCAATCGCGTAACAAATAAACCGAGAAATAAATCAATACCACCGC
The DNA here is from genome assembly GCA_032622095.1 of Siphonodentalium dalli. Lineage (NCBI taxonomy): Eukaryota > Metazoa > Mollusca > Scaphopoda > Gadilida > Siphonodentaliidae > Siphonodentalium > Siphonodentalium dalli. Next base: position 3,846,951 of record CP136063.1, on the reverse strand, counting down.
CAATCCTCCAACCCTAAACCTAACCCATACCAATCGCGTAACAAATAAACCGAGAAATAAATCAATAATACCGCCAATCCTCCAACCCTAACCCTAACCCATACCAATCGCGTAACAAATAAACCGAGAAATAAATCAATAATACCCCACCGCCAATCCTCCAACCCTAACTCTAACCCATACAAATCGCGTAACAAATAAACAGAGTAATAAATCAATACCACCGCCAATCCTCCAACCCTAACCCTAACCCGTACCAATCGCGCAACAAATAAACCGAGAAATAAATCAATAATACCCCACCGCCAATCCTCCAACCCTAACCCTAACCCATACCAATCGCGTAACAAATAAACCGAGAAATAAATCAATAATACACCACCGCCAATCCTCCAACCCTAACCCTAACCCATACCAATCGCGTAACAAATAAACCGAGAAATAAATCAATAATACCCCACCGCCAATCCTCCAACCCTAACCCTAACCCATACCAATCGCGTAACAAATAAACCGAGAAATAAATCAATACCAACGCCAATCCTCCAACCCTAACCCTAACCCATACCAATCGCGTAACAAATAAACAGAGTAATAAATCAATACCACCGCCAATCCTCCAACCCTAACCCTAACCCATACCAATCGCGTAACAAATAAACCGAGAAATAAATCAATAATACCCCACCGCCAATCCTCCAACCCTAACCCTAACACATACCAATCGCGCAACTAATAAACCGAGAAATAAATCAATAATACCCCACCGCCAATCCTCCAACCCTAACCCTAACCCATACCAATCGCGTAACAAATAAACCGAGAAATAAATCAATGATACCCCACCGCCAATCCTCCAACCCTAACCCTAACCCATACCAATCGCGCAACAAATAAACCGAGAAATAAATCAATAATACCCCACCGCCAATCCTCCAACCCTAACCCTAACCCAAACCAATAGCGTAACAAATAAACCGAGAAATAAATCAATAATACCCCACCGCCAATCCTCCAACCCTAACCCTAACCCATACCAATCGCGTAACAAATAAACCGAGAAATAAATCAATAATACCCCACCGCCAATCCTCCAATCCTAACCCTAACCCATACCAATCGCGTGACAAATAAACCGAGAAATAAATCAATACCACCGCCAATCCTCCAACCCTAACCCTTACCCATACCAATCGCGTAACAAATAAACCGAGAAATAAATCAATACCACCGCCAATCCTCCAACCCTAACACTAACCCATACCAATCGCGCAACAAATAAACCGAGTAATAAATCAATACCACCGCCAATCCTCCAACCCTAACCCTAACCCATACCAATCGCGTAACAAATAAACCGAGAAATAAATCAATAATACCCCACCGCCAATCCTCCAACCCTAACCCTAACCCATACCAATCGCGCAACAAATAAACCGAGAAATAAATCAATACCACCGCCAATCCTCCAACCCTAACCCTAACCCATACCAATCGCGTAACAAATAAACCGAGAAATAAATCAATACCACCGCCAATCCTCCAACCCTAACCCTAACCCATACCAATCGCGTAACAAATAAACCGAGAAATAAATCAATACCACCGCCAATCCTCCAACCCTAACCCTAACCCATACCAATCGCGTAACAAATAAACCGAGAAATAAATCAATACCACCGCCAATCCTCCAACCCTAACCCTAACCCATACCAATCGCGTAACAAATAAACAGAGTAATAAATCAATACCACCGCCAATCCTCCAACCCTAACCCTAACCCGTACCAATCGCGCAACAAATAAACCGAGAAATAAATCAATAATACCCCACCGCCAATCCTCCAACCCTAACCCTAACCCATACCAATCGCGTAACAAATAAACCGAGAAATAAATCAATAATACACCACCGCCAATCCTCCAACCCTAACCCTAACCCATACCAATCGCGTAACAAATAAACCGAGAAATAAATCAATAATATCCCACCGCCAATCCTCCAACCCTAACCCTAACCCATACCAATCGCGTAACAAATAAACCGAGAAATAAATCAATACCACCGCCAATCCTCCAACCCTAACCCTAACCCATACCAATCGCGTAACAAATAAACAGAGTAATAAATCAATACCACCGCCAATCCTCCAACCCTAACCCTAACCCATACCAATCGCGTAACAAATAAACCGAGAAATAAATCAATAATACCCCACCGCCAATCCTCCAACCCTAACCCTAACCCATACCAATCGCGCAACAAATAAACCGAGAAATAAATCAATACCACCGCCAATCCTCCAACCCTAACCCTAACCCATACCAATCGCGTAACAAATAAACCGAGAAATAAATCAATACCACCGCCAATCCTCCAACCCTAACCCTAACCCATACCAATCGCGTAACAAATAAACCGAGAAATAAATCAATACCACCGCCAATCCTCCAACCCTAACCCTAACCCATACCAATCGCGTAACAAATAAACAGAGTAATAAATCAATACCACCGCCAATCCTCCAACCCTAACCCTAACCCGTACCAATCGCGCAACAAATAAACCGAGAAATAAATCAATAATACCCCACCGCCAATCCTCCAACCCTAACCCTAACCCATACCAATCGCGTAACAAATAAACCGAGAAATAAATCAATAATACACCACCGCCAATCCTCCAACCCTAACCCTAACCCATACCAATCGCGTAACAAATAAACCGAGAAATAAATCAATAATATCCCACCGCCAATCCTCCAACCCTAACCCTAACCCATACCAATCGCGTAACAAATAAACCGAGAAATAAATCAATACCACCGCCAATCCTCCAACCCTAACCCTAACCCATACCAATCGCGTAACAAATAAACAGAGTAATAAATCAATACCACCGCCAATCCTCCAACCCTAACCCTAACCCATACCAATCGCGTAACAAATAAACCGAGAATAAAATCAATAATACCGCCAATCCTCCAACCCTAACCCTAACCCATACCAATCGCGTAACAAATAAACCGAAAATAAATCAACAATACCCCACCGCCAATCCTCCAACCCTAACCCTAACCCATACCAATCGCGTAACAAATAAACCGAGAAATAAATCAACAATACCCCACCGCCAATCCTCCAACCCTAACCCTAACCCATACCAATCGTGCAACAAATAAACCGAGAAATAAATCAATACCACCACCAATCCTCCAACCCTAACCCTAACCCATACCAATCGCGCAACAAATAAACCGAGAAATAAATCAATACCACCGCCAATCCTCCAACCCTAACCCTAACCCATACCAATCGCGTAACAAATAAACTGAGAAATAAATCAATACCACCGCCAATCCTCCAACCCTAACCCTAACCCATACCAATCGCGTAACAAATAAACAGAGTAATAAATCAATACCACCGACAATCCTCCAACCCTAACCCTAACCCATACCAATCGCGTAACAAATAAACCGAGAAATAAATCAATAATACCTCACCGCCAATCCTCCAACCCCAACCCTAACCCATACCAATCGCGCAACAAATAAACCGAGAAATAAATCAATAATACCCCACCGCCAATCCTCCAACCCTAACCCTAACCCATACCAATCGCGTAACAAATAAACCGAGAAATAAATCAATAATACCCCACCGCCAATCCTCCAACCCTAACTCTAACCCATACCAATCGCGTAACAAATAAACCGAGAAATAAATCAATACCACCGCCAATCCTCCAACCCTAAACCTAACCCATACCAATCGCGTAACAAATAAACCGAGAAATAAATCAATAATACCGCCAATCCTCCAACCCTAACCCTAACCCATACCAATCGCGTAACAAATAAACCGAGAAATAAATCAATAATACCCCACCGCCAATCCTCCAACCCTAACTCTAACCCATACAAATCGCGTAACAAATAAACAGAGTAATAAATCAATACCACCGCCAATCCTCCAACCCTAACCCTAACCCGTACCAATCGCGCAACAAATAAACCGAGAAATAAATCAATAATACCCCACCGCCAATCCTCCAACCCTAACCCTAACCCATACCAATCGCGTAACAAATAAACCGAGAAATAAATCAATAATACACCACCGCCAATCCTCCAACCCTAACCCTAACCCATACCAATCGCGTAACAAATAAACCGAGAAATAAATCAATAATACCCCACCGCCAATCCTCCAACCCTAACCCTAACCCATACCAATCGCGTAACAAATAAACCGAGAAATAAATCAATACCAACGCCAATCCTCCAACCCTAACCCTAACCCATACCAATCGCGTAACAAATAAACAGAGTAATAAATCAATACCACCGCCAATCCTCCAACCCTAACCCTAACCCATACCAATCGCGTAACAAATAAACCGAGAAATAAATCAATAATACCCCACCGCCAATCCTCCAACCCTAACCCTAACACATACCAATCGCGCAACTAATAAACCGAGAAATAAATCAATAATACCCCACCGCCAATCCTCCAACCCTAACCCTAACCCATACCAATCGCGTAACAAATAAACCGAGAAATAAATCAATGATACCCCACCGCCAATCCTCCAACCCTAACCCTAACCCATACCAATCGCGCAACAAATAAACCGAGAAATAAATCAATAATACCCCACCGCCAATCCTCCAACCCTAACCCTAACCCAAACCAATAGCGTAACAAATAAACCGAGAAATAAATCAATAATACCCCACCGCCAATCCTCCAACCCTAACCCTAACCCATACCAATCGCGTAACAAATAAACCGAGAAATAAATCAATAATACCCCACCGCCAATCCTCCAATCCTAACCCTAACCCATACCAATCGCGTGACAAATAAACCGAGAAATAAATCAATACCACCGCCAATCCTCCAACCCTAACCCTTACCCATACCAATCGCGTAACAAATAAACCGAGAAATAAATCAATACCACCGCCAATCCTCCAACCCTAACACTAACCCATACCAATCGCGCAACAAATAAACCGAGTAATAAATCAATACCACCGCCAATCCTCCAACCCTAACCCTAACCCATACCAATCGCGTAACAAATAAACCGAGAAATAAATCAATAATACCCCACCGCCAATCCTCCAACCCTAACCCTAACCCATACCAATCGCGCAACAAATAAACCGAGAAATAAATCAATACCACCGCCAATCCTCCAACCCTAACCCTAACCCATACCAATCGCGTAACAAATAAACCGAGAAATAAATCAATACCACCGCCAATCCTCCAACCCTAACCCTAACCCATACCAATCGCGTAACAAATAAACCGAGAAATAAATCAATACCACCGCCAATCCTCCAACCCTAACCCTAACCCATACCAATCGCGTAACAAATAAACCGAGAAATAAATCAATACCACCGCCAATCCTCCAACCCTAACCCTAACCCATACCAATCGCGTAACAAATAAACAGAGTAATAAATCAATACCACCGCCAATCCTCCAACCCTAACCCTAACCCGTACCAATCGCGCAACAAATAAACCGAGAAATAAATCAATAATACCCCACCGCCAATCCTCCAACCCTAACCCTAACCCATACCAATCGCGTAACAAATAAACCGAGAAATAAATCAATAATACACCACCGCCAATCCTCCAACCCTAACCCTAACCCATACCAATCGCGTAACAAATAAACCGAGAAATAAATCAATAATATCCCACCGCCAATCCTCCAACCCTAACCCTAACCCATACCAATCGCGTAACAAATAAACCGAGAAATAAATCAATACCAACGCCAATCCTCCAACCCTAACCCTAACCCATACCAATCGCGTAACAAATAAACAGAGTAATAAATCAATACCACCGCCAATCCTCCAACCCTAACCCTAACCCATACCAATCGCGTAACAAATAAACCGAGAAATAAATCAATAATACCCCACCGCCAATCCTCCAACCCTAACCCTAACACATACCAATCGCGCAACTAATAAACCGAGAAATAAATCAATAATACCCCACCGCCAATCCTCCAACCCTAACCCTAACCCATACCAATCGCGTAACAAATAAACCGAGAAATAAATCAATGATACCCCACCGCCAATCCTCCAACCCTAACCCTAACCCATACCAATCGCGCAACAAATAAACCGAGAAATAAATCAATAATACCCCACCGCCAATCCTCCAACCCTAACCCTAACCCAAACCAATAGCGTAACAAATAAACCGAGAAATAAATCAATAATACCCCACCGCCAATCCTCCAACCCTAACCCTAACCCATACCAATCGCGTAACAAATAAACCGAGAAATAAATCAATAATACCCCACCGCCAATCCTCCAATCCTAACCCTAACCCATACCAATCGCGTGACAAATAAACCGAGAAATAAATCAATACCACCGCCAATCCTCCAACCCTAACCCTTACCCATACCAATCGCGTAACAAATAAACCGAGAAATAAATCAATACCACCGCCAATCCTCCAACCCTAACACTAACCCATACCAATCGCGCAACAAATAAACCGAGTAATAAATCAATACCACCGCCAATCCTCCAACCCTAACCCTAACCCATACCAATCGCGTAACAAATAAACCGAGAAATAAATCAATAATACCCCACCGCCAATCCTCCAACCCTAACCCTAACCCATACCAATCGCGCAACAAATAAACCGAGAAATAAATCAATACCACCGCCAATCCTCCAACCCTAACCCTAACCCATACCAATCGCGTAACAAATAAACCGAGAAATAAATCAATACCACCGCCAATCCTCCAACCCTAACCCTAACCCATACCAATCGCGTAACAAATAAACCGAGAAATAAATCAATACCACCGCCAATCCTCCAACCCTAACCCTAACCCATACCAATCGCGTAACAAATAAACCGAGAAATAAATCAATACCACCGCCAATCCTCCAACCCTAACCCTAACCCATACCAATCGCGTAACAAATAAACAGAGTAATAAATCAATACCACCGCCAATCCTCCAACCCTAACCCTAACCCGTACCAATCGCGCAACAAATAAACCGAGAAATAAATCAATAATACCCCACCGCCAATCCTCCAACCCTAACCCTAACCCATACCAATCGCGTAACAAATAAACCGAGAAATAAATCAATAATACACCACCGCCAATCCTCCAACCCTAACCCTAACCCATACCAATCGCGTAACAAATAAACCGAGAAATAAATCAATAATATCCCACCGCCAATCCTCCAACCCTAACCCTAACCCATACCAATCGCGTAACAAATAAACCGAGAAATAAATCAATACCACCGCCAATCCTCCAACCCTAACCCTAACCCATACCAATCGCGTAACAAATAAACAGAGTAATAAATCAATACCACCGCCAATCCTCCAACCCTAACCCTAACCCATACCAATCGCGTAACAAATAAACCGAGAAATAAATCAATAATACCGCCAATCCTCCAACCCTAACCCTAACCCATACCAATCGCGTAACAAATAAACCGAAAATAAATCAACAATACCCCACCGCCAATCCTCCAACCCTAACCCTAACCCATACCAATCGCGTAACAAATAAACCGAGAAATAAATCAACAATACCCCACCGCCAATCCTCCAACCCTAACCCTAACCCATACCAATCGTGCAACAAATAAACCGAGAAATAAATCAATACCACCACCAATCCTCCAACCCTAACCCTAACCCATACCAATCGCGCAACAAATAAACCGAGAAATAAATCAATACCACCGCCAATCCTCCAACCCTAACCCTAACCCATACCAATCGCGTAACAAATAAACTGAGAAATAAATCAATACCACCGCCAATCCTCCAACCCTAACCCTAACCCATACCAATCGCGTAACAAATAAACAGAGTAATAAATCAATACCACCGACAATCCTCCAACCCTAACCCTAACCCATACCAATCGCGTAACAAATAAACCGAGAAATAAATCAATAATACCTCACCGCCAATCCTCCAACCCCAACCCTAACCCATACCAATCGCGCAACAAATAAACCGAGAAATAAATCAATAATACCCCACCGCCAATCCTCCAACCCTAACCCTAACCCATACCAATCGCGTAACAAATAAACCGAGAAATAAATCAATAATACCCCACCGCCAATCCTCCAACCCTAACTCTAACCCATACCAATCGCGTAACAAATAAACCGAGAAATAAATCAATACCACCGCCAATCCTCCAACCCTAAACCTAACCCATACCAATCGCGTAACAAATAAACCGAGAAATAAATCAATAATACCGCCAATCCTCCAACCCTAACCCTAACCCATACCAATCGCGTAACAAATAAACCGAGAAATAAATCAATAATACCCCACCGCCAATCCTCCAACCCTAACTCTAACCCATACAAATCGCGTAACAAATAAACAGAGTAATAAATCAATACCACCGCCAATCCTCCAACCCTAACCCTAACCCGTACCAATCGCGCAACAAATAAACCGAGAAATAAATCAATAATACCCCACCGCCAATCCTCCAACCCTAACCCTAACCCATACCAATCGCGTAACAAATAAACCGAGAAATAAATCAATAATACACCACCGCCAATCCTCCAACCCTAACCCTAACCCATACCAATCGCGTAACAAATAAACCGAGAAATAAATCAATAATACCCCACCGCCAATCCTCCAACCCTAACCCTAACCCATACCAATCGCGTAACAAATAAACCGAGAAATAAATCAATACCACCGCCAATCCTCCAACCCTAACCCTAACCCATACCAATCGCGTAACAAATAAACAGAGTAATAAATCAATACCACCGCCAATCCTCCAACCCTAACCCTAACCCATACCAATCGCGTAACAAATAAACCGAGAAATAAATCAATAATACCCCACCGCCAATCCTCCAACCCTAACCCTAACACATACCAATCGCGCAACTAATAAACCGAGAAATAAATCAATAATACCCCACCGCCAATCCTCCAACCCTAACCCTAACCCATACCAATCGCGTAACTAATAAACCGAGAAATAAATCAATAATACCCCACCGCCAATCCTCCAACCCTAACCCTAACCCATACCAATCGCGTAACAAATAAACCGAGAAATAAATCAATAATACCCCACCGCCAATCCTCCAACCCTAACCCTAACCCATACCAATCGCGTAACAAATAAACCGAGAAATAAATCAATAATACCCCACCGCCAATCCTCCAACCCTAACCCTAACCCATACCAATCGCGGAACAAATAAACCGAGTAATAAATCAATAATACCCCACCGCCAATCCTCCAACCCTAACCCTAACCCATACCAATCGCGGAACAAATAAACCGAGTAATAAATCAATAATACCCCATCGCCAATCCTCCAACCCTAACCCTAACCCATACCAATCGCGTAACAAATAAACCGAGAAATAAATCAATAATACCCCACCGCCAATCCTCCAACCCTAACCCTAACCCAAACCAATCGCGGAACAAATAAACCGAGTAATAAATCAATAATACCCCACCACCAATCCTCCAAAACTAACCCTAACCCATACCAATCGCGCGACAAATAAACCGAGAAATAAATCAATGATACCCCACCGCCAATCCTCCAACCCTAACCCTAACTCATACCAATCGCGTAACAAATAAACCGAGAAATAAATCAATAATACCCCACCGCCAATCCTCCAACCCTAACCCTAACCCATACAAATCGCGTAACAAATAAACCGAGAAATAAATCAATAATACCGCCAATCCTCCAACCCTAACCCTAACCCATACCAATCGCGTAACAAATAAACCGAGAAATAAATCAATGATACCCCACCGCCAATCCTCCAACCCTAACCCTAACCCATACCAATCGCGTAACAAATAAACCGAGAAATAAATCAATGATACCCCACCGCCAATCCTCCAACCCTAACCCTAACCCATACCAATCGCGTAACAAATAAACCGAGAAATAAATCAATAATACCGCCAATCCTCCCACCCTAACCCTAACCCATACCAATCGCGTAACAAATAAACCGAGAAATAAATCAATGATACCCCACCGCCAATCCTCCAACCCTAACCCTAACCCATACCAATCGCGCAACAAATAAACCGAGAAATAAATCAATAATACCCCACCGCCAATCCTCCAACCCTAACCCTAACCCAAACCAATAGCGTAACAAATAAACCGAGAAATAAATCAATAATACCCCACCGCCAATCCTCCAACCCTAACCCTAACCCATACCAATCGCGTAACAAATAAACCGAGAAATAAATCAATAATACCCCACCGCCAATCCTCCAACCCTAACCCTAACCCATACCAATCGCGTGACAAATAAACCGAGAAATAAATCAATACCACCGCCAATCCTCCAACCCTAACCCTTACCCATACCAATCGCGTAACAAATAAACCGAGAAATAAATCAATACCACCGCCAATCCTCCAACCCTAACACTAACCCATACCAATCGCGCAACAAATAAACCGAGTAATAAATCAATACCACCGCCAATCCTCCAACCCTAACCCTAACCCATACCAATCGCGTAACAAATACACCGAGAAATAAATCAATAATACCCCACCGCCAATCCTCCAACCCTAACCCTAACCCATACCAATCGCGCAACAAATAAACCGAGAAATAAATCAATACCACCGCCAATCCTCCAACCCTAACCCTAACCCATACCAATCGCGTAACAAATAAACCGAGAAATAAATCAATACCACCGCCAATCCTCCAACCCTAACCCTAACCCATACCAATCGCGTAACAAATAAACCGAGAAATAAATCAATACCACCGCCAATCCTCCAACCCTAACCCTAACCCATACCAATCGCGTAACAAATAAACCGAGAAATAAATCAATACCACCGCCAATCCTCCAACCCTAACCCTAACCCATACCAATCGCGTAACAAATAAACAGAGTAATAAATCAATACCACCGCCAATCCTCCAACCCTAACCCTAACCCGTACCAATCGCGCAACAAATAAACCGAGAAATAAATCAATAATACCCCACCGCCAATCCTCCAACCCTAACCCTAACCCATACCAATCGCGTAACAAATAAACCGAGAAATAAATCAATAATACACCACCGCCAATCCTCCAACCCTAACCCTAACCCATACCAATCGCGTAACAAATAAACCGAGAAATAAATCAATAATACCCCACCGCCAATCCTCCAACCCTAACCCTAACCCATACCAATCGCGTAACAAATAAACCGAGAAATAAATCAATACCACCGCCAATCCTCCAACCCTAACCCTAACCCATACCAATCGCGTAACAAATAAACAGAGTAATAAATCAATACCACCGCCAATCCTCCAACCCTAACCCTAACCCATACCAATCGCGTAACAAATAAACCGAGAAATAAATCAATAATACCGCCAATCCTCCAACCCTAACCCTAACCCATACCAATCGCGTAACAAATAAACCGAGAAATAAATCAACAATACCCCACCGCCAATCCTCCAACCCTAACCCTAACCCATACCAATCGCGTAACAAATAAACCGAGAAATAAATCAACAATACCCCACCGCCAATCCTCCAACCCTAACCCTAACCCATACCAATCGTGCAACAAATAAACCGAGAAATAAATCAATACCACCGCCAATCCTCCAACCCTAACCCTAACCCATACCAATCGCGCAACAAATAAACCGAGAAATAAATCAATACAACCGCCAATCCTCCAACCCTAACCCTAACCCATACCAATCGCGTAACAAATAAACTGAGAAATAAATCAATACCACCGCCAATCCTCCAACCCTAACCCTAACCCATACCAATCGCGTAACAAATAAACAGAGTAATAAATCAATACCACCGCCAATCCTCCAACCCTAACCCTAACCCATACCAATCGCGTAACAAATAAACCGAGAAATAAATCAATAATACCTCACCGCCAATCCTCCAACCCTAACCCTAACCCATACCAATCGCGCAACAAATAAACCGAGAAATAAATCAATAATACCCCACCGCCAATCCTCCAACCCTAACCCTAACCCATACCAATCGCGTAACAAATAAACCGAGAAATAAATCAATAATACCCCACCGCCAATCCTCCAACCCTAACTCTAACCCATACCAATCGCGTAACAAATAAACCGAGAAATAAATCAATACCACCGCCAATCCTCCAACCCTAAACCTAACCCATACCAATCGCGTAACAAATAAACCGAGAAATAAATCAATAATACCGCCAATCCTCCAACCCTAACCCTAACCCATACCAATCGCGTAACAAATAAACCGAGAAATAAATCAATAATACCCCACCGCCAATCCTCCAACCCTAACTCTAACCCATACAAATCGCGTAACAAATAAACAGAGTAATAAATCAATACCACCGCCAATCCTCCAACCCTAACCATAACCCGTACCAATCGCGCAACAAATAAACCGAGAAATAAATCAATAATACCCCACCGCCAATCCTCCAACCCTAACCCTAACCCATACCAATCGCGTAACAAATAAACCGAGAAATAAATCAATAATACACCACCGCCAATCCTCCAACCCTAACCCTAACCCATACCAATCGCGTAACAGATAAACCGAGAAATAAATCAATAATACCCCACCGCCAATCCTCCAACCCTAACCCTAACCCATACCAATCGCGTAACAAATAAACCGAGAAATAAATCAATACCACCGCCAATCCTCCAACCCTAACCCTAACCCATACCAATCGCGTAACAAATAAACAGAGTATTAAATCAATACCACCGCCAATCCTCCAACCCTAACCCTAACCCATACCAATCGCGTAACAAATAAACCGAGAAATAAATCAATAATACCACACCGCCAATCCTCCAACCCTAACCCTAACACATACCAATCGCGCAACTAATAAACCGAGAAATAAATCAATAATACCCCACCGCCAATCCTCCAACCCTAACCCTAACCCATACCAATCGCGTAACTAATAAACCGAGAAATAAATCAATAATACCCCACCGCCAATCCTCCAACCCTAACCCTAACCCATACCAATCGCGTAACAAATAAACCGAGAAATAAATCAATAATACCCCACCGCCAATCCTCCAACCCTAACCCTAACCCATACCAATCGCGTAACAAATAAACCGAGAAATAAATCAATAATACCCCACCGCCAATCCTCCAACCCTAACCCTAACCCATACCAATCGCGGAACAAATAAACCGAGTAATAAATCAATAATACCCCACCGCCAATCCTCCAACCCTAACCCTAACCCATACCAATCGCGGAACAAATAAACCGAGTAATAAATCAATAATACCCCATCGCCAATCCTCCAACCCTAACCCTAACCCATACCAATCGCGTAACAAATAAACCGAGAAATAAATCAATAATACCCCACCGCCAATCCTCCAACCCTAACCCTAACCCAAACCAATCGCGGAACAAATAAACCGAGTAATAAATCAATAATACCCCACCACCAATCCTCCAAAACTAACCCTAACCCATACCAATCGCGCGACAAATAAACCGAGAAATAAATCAATGATACCCCACCGCCAATCCTCCAACCCTAACCCTAACTCATACCAATCGCGTAACAAATAAACCGAGAAATAAATCAATAATACCCCACCGCCAATCCTCCAACCATAACCCTAACCCATACCAATCGCGTAACAAATAAACCGAGAAATAAATCAATAATACCCCACCGCCAATCCTCCAACCCTAACCCTAACCCATACCAATCGCGTAACAAATAAACCGAGAAATAAATCAATAATACCCCACCGCCAATCCTCCAACCCTAACCCTAACCCATACCAATCGTGTAACAAATAAACCGAGAAATAAATCAATAATACCCCACCGCCAATCCTCCAACCCTAACCCTAACCCATACCAATCGCGTAACAAATAAACCGAGAAATAAATCAATACCACCGCCAAACCTCCAACCCTAACCCTAACCCATACCAATCACGTAACAAATAAACCGAGAAATAAATCAATACCACCCCACCGCCAATCCTCCTACCCTAATCCTAACCCATACAATCGCGTAACAAATAAACCGAGAAATAAATCAATACCACCGCCAATCCTCCAACCCTAACACTAACCCATACCAATCGCGTAACAAATAAACCGAGAAATAAATCAATAATACCCCACCGCCAATCCTCCAACCCTAACCCTAACCCATACCAATCGCGCAACAAATAAACCGAGAAATAAATCAATAACACCCCACCGCCAATCCTCCAACCCTAACCCTAACCCATACCAATCGCGGAACAAATAAACCGAGAAATAAATCAATAATACCCCACCGCCAATCCTCCAACCCTAACCCTAACCCATACCAATCGTGTAACAAATAAACCGAGTAATAAATCAATAATACCCCACCGCCAATCCTCCAACCCTAACCCTAACCCATACCAATAGCGCAACAAATAAACCGAGAAATAAATCAATAACACCGCCAATCCTCCAACCCTAACCCTAACCCAAACAAATCGCGTAACACATAAACCGAGAAATAAATCAATACCACCGCCAATCCTCCAACCCTAACCCTAACCCATACCAATCGCGTAACAAATAAACCGAGAAATAAATCAATAATACCCCACCACCAATCCTCCAACCCTAACCCTAACCCATACCAATCGCGCAACAAATAAACCGAGAAATAAATCAATAACACCCCACCGCCAATCCTCCAACCCTAACCCTAACCCATACCAATCGCGCAACAAATAAACCGAGAAATAAATCAATACCACCGCCAATCCTCCAACCCTAACCCTAACCCATACCAATCACGTAACAAATAAACCGAGAAATAAATTAATAATACCCCACCGCCAATCCTCCAACCCTAACTCTAACCCATACCAATCGCGTAACAAATAAACCGAGAAATAAATCAATACCACCGCCAATCCTCCAACCCTAACCCTAACCCATACCAATCGCGTAACAAATAAACCGAGAAATAAATCAATAATACCCCACCGCCAATCCTCCAACCCTAACCCTAACCCAAACCAATCGCGCAACAAATAAACCGAGAAATAAATCAATAATACCCCACCGCCAATCCTCCAACCCTAACCCTAACCCATACCAATCGCGCAACAAATAAACCGAGAAATAAATCAATACCACCGCCAATCCTCCAACCCTAACCCTAACCCATACCAATCGCGTAACAAATAAACCGAGAAATAAATCAATACCACCGCCAATCCTCCAACCCTAACCCTAACCCATACCAATCGCGTAACAAATAAACCGAGAAATAAATCAATACCACCGCCAATCCTCCAACCCTAACCCTAACCCATACCAATAGCGTAACAAATAAACCGAGAAATAAATCAATACCACCGCCAATCCTCCAACCCTAACCCTAACCCATACCAATCGCGTAACAAATAAACAGAGTAATAAATCAATACCACCGCCAATCCTCCAACCCTAACCCTAACCCGTACCAATCGCGCAACAAATAAACCGAGAAATAAATCAATAATACCCCACCGCCAATCCTCCAACCCTAACCCTAACCCATACCAATCGCGTAACAAATAAACCGAGAAATAAATCAATAATACACCACCGCCAATCCTCCAACCCTAACCCTAACCCATACCAATCGCGTAACAAATAAACCGAGAAATAAATCAATAATACCCCACCGCCAATCCTCCAACCCTAACCCTAACCCATACCAATCGCGTAACAAATAAACCGAGAAATAAATCAATACCACCGCCAATCCTCCAACCCTAACCCTAACCCATACCAATCGCGTAACAAATAAACAGAGTAATAAATCAATACCACCGCCAATCCTCCAACCCTAACCCTAACCCATACCAATCGCGTAACAAATAAACCGAGAAATAAATCAATAATACCGCCAATCCTCCAACCCTAACCCTAACCCATACCAATCGCGTAACAAATAAACCGAGAAATAAATCAACAATACCCCACCGCCAATCCTCCAACCCTAACCCTAACCCATACCAATCGCGTAACAAATAAACCGAGAAATAAATCAACAATACCCCACCGCCAATCCTCCAACCCTAACCCTAACCCATACCAATCGTGCAACAAATAAACCGAGAAATAAATCAATACCACCGCCAATCCTCCAACCCTAACCCTAACCCATACCAATCGCGCAACAAATAAACCGAGAAATAAATCAATACCACCGCCAATCCTCCAACCCTAACCCTAACCCATACCAATCGCGTAACAAATAAACTGAGAAATAAATCAATACCACCGCCAATCCTCCAACCCTAACCCTAACCCATACCAATCGCGTAACAAATAAACAGAGTAATAAATCAATACCACCGCCAATCCTCCAACCCTAACCCTAACCCATACCAATCGCGTAACAAATAAACCGAGAAATAAATCAATAATACCTCACCGCCAATCCTCCAACCCTAACCCTAACCCATACCAATCGCGCAACAAATAAACCGAGAAATAAATCAATAATACCCCACCGCCAATCCTCCAACCCTAACCCTAACCCATACCAATCGCGTAACAAATAAACCGAGAAATAAATCAATAATACCCCACCGCCAATCCTCCAACCCTAACTCTAACCCATACCAATCGCGTAACAAATAAACCGAGAAATAAATCAATACCACCGCCAATCCTCCAACCCTAAACCTAACCCATACCAATCGCGTAACAAATAAACCGAGAAATAAATCAATAATACCGCCAATCCTCCAACCCTAACCCTAACCCATACCAATCGCGTAACAAATAAACCGAGAAATAAATCAATAATACCCCACCGCCAATCCTCCAACCCTAACTCTAACCCATACAAATCGCGTAACAAATAAACAGAGTAATAAATCAATACCACCGCCAATCCTCCAACCCTAACCCTAACCCGTACCAATCGCGCAACAAATAAACCGAGAAATAAATCAATAATACCCCACCGCCAATCCTCCAACCCTAACCCTAACCCATACCAATCGCGTAACAAATAAACCGAGAAATAAATCAATAATACACCACCGCCAATCCTCCAACCCTAACCCTAACCCATACCGATCGCGTAACAAATAAACCGAGAAATAAATCAATAATACCCCACCGCCAATCCTCCAACCCTAACCCTAACCCATACCAATCGCGTAACAAATAAACCGAGAAATAAATCAATACCACCGCCAATCCTCCAACCCTAACCCTAACCCATACCAATCGCGTAACAAATAAACAGAGTAATAAATCAATACCACCGCCAATCCTCCAACCCTAACCCTAACCCATACCAATCGCGTAACAAATAAACCGAGAAATAAATCAATAATACCCCACCGCCAATCCTCCAACCCTAACCCTAACACATACCAATCGCGCAACTAATAAACCGAGAAATAAATCAATAATACCCCACCGCCAATCCTCCAACCCTAACCCTAACCCATACCAATCGCGTAACTAATAAACCGAGAAATAAATCAATAATACCCCACCGCCAATCCTCCAACCCTAACCCTAACCCATACCAATCGCGTAACAAATAAACCGAGAAATAAATCAATAATACCCCACCGCCAATCCTCCAACCCTAACCCTAACCCATACCAATCGCGTAACAAATAAACCGAGAAATAAATCAATAATACCCCACCGCCAATCCTCCAACCCTAACCCTAACCCATACCAATCGCGGAACAAATAAACCGAGTAATAAATCAATAATACCCCACCGCCAATCCTCCAACCCTAACCCTAACCCATACCAATCGCGTAACAAATAAACCGAGTAATAAATCAATAATACCCCATCGCCAATCCTCCAACCCTAACCCTAACCCATACCAATCGCGTAACAAATAAACCGAGAAATAAATCAATAATACCCCACCGCCAATCCTCCAACCCTAACCCTAACCCAAACCAATCGCGGAACAAATAAACCGAGTAATAAATCAATAATACCCCACCACCAATCCTCCAAAACTAACCCTAACCCATACCAATCGCGCGACAAATAAACCGAGAAATAAATCAATGATACCCCACCGCCAATCCTCCAACCCTAATCCTAACTCATACCAATCGCGTAACAAATAAACCGAGAAATAAATCAATAATACCCCACCGCCAATCCTCCAACCCTAACCCTAACCCATACCAATCGCGTAACAAATAAACCGAGAAATAAATCAATAATACCCCACCGCCAATCCTCTAACCCTAACCCTAACCCATACCAATCGCGTAACAAATAAACCGAGAAATAAATCAATAATACCCCACCGCCAATCCTCCAACCCTAACCCTAACCCATACCAATCGTGTAACAAATAAACCGAGAAATAAATCAATAATACTCCACCGCCAATCCTCCAACCCTAACCCTAACCCATACCAATCGCGTAACAAATAAACCGAGAAATAAATCAATACCACCGCCAAACCTCCAACCCTAACCCTAACCCATACCAATCGCGTAACAAATAAACCGAGAAATAAATCAATACCACCGCCAATCCTCCAACCCTAACCCTAACCCATACCAATCACGTAACAAATAAACCGAGAAATAAATCAATACCACCCCACCGCCAATCCTCCTACCCTAATCCTAACCCATACAATCGCGTAACAAATAAACCGAGAAATAAATCAATACCACCGCCAATCCTCCAACCCTAACACTAACCCATACCAATCGCGTAACAAATAAACCGAGAAATAAATCAATAATACCCCACCGCCAATCCTCCAACCCTAACCCTAACCCATACCAATCGCGCAACAAATAAACCGAGAAATAAATCAATAACACCCCACCGCCAATCCTCCAACCCTAACCCTAACCCATACCAATCGCGGAACAAATAAACCGAGAAATAAATCAATAATACCCCACCGCCAATCCTCCAACCCTAACCCTAACCCATACCAATCGTGTAACAAATAAACCGAGTAATAAATCAATAATACCCCACCGCCAATCCTCCAACCCTAACCCTAACCCATACCAATAGCGCAACAAATAAACCGAGAAATAAATCAATAACACCGCCAATCCTCCAACCCTAACCCTAACCCAAACAAATCGCGTAACACATAAACCGAGAAATAAATCAATACCACCGCCAATCCTCCAACCCTAACCCTAACCCATACCAATCGCGTAACAAATAAACCGAGAAATAAATCAATAATACCCCACCACCAATCCTCCTACCCTAACCCTAACCCATACCAATCGCGCAACAAATAAACCGAGAAATAAATCAATAACACCCCACCGCCATTCCTCCAACCCTAACCCTAACCCATACCAATCGCGCAACAAATAAACCGAGAAATAAATCAATACCACCGCCAATCCTCCAACCCTAACCCTAACCCATACCAATCACGTAACAAATAAACCGAGAAATAAATTAATAATACCCCACCGCCAATCCTCCAACCCTAACTCTAACCCATACCAATCGCGTAACAAATAAACCGAGAAATAAATCAATACCACCGCCAATCCTCCAACCCTAACCCTAACCCATACCAATCGCGTAACAAATAAACCGAGAAATAATTCAATAATACCCCACCGCCAATCCTCCAACCCTAACCCTAACCCAAACCAATCGCGCAACAAATAAACCGAGAAATAAATCAATAATACCCCACCGCCAATCCTCCAACCCTAACCCTAACCCATACCAATCGCGTAACAAATAAACCGAGAAATAAATCAATAATACCCCACCGCCAATCCTCCAACCCTAACCCTAACCCATACCAATCGCGTAACAAATAAACCGAGAAATAAATCAATAATACCCCACCGCCAATCCTCCAACCCTAACCCTAACCCATACCAATCGCGTAACAAATAAACCGAGAAATAAATCAATACCACCGCCAATCCTCCAACCCTAACCCTAACCCATACCAATCGCGTAACAAATAAACCGAGAAATAAATCAATAATACCCCACCGCCAATCCTCCAACCCTAACCCTAACCCATACCAATCGCGTAACAAATAAACCGAGAAATAAATCAATACCACCGCCAATCCTCCAACCCTAACCCTAACCCATACCAATCGCGTAACAAATAAACCGAGAAATAAATCAATAATACCCCACCGCCAATCCTCCAACCCTAACCCTAACCCATACCAATCGCGTAACAAATAAACCGAGAAATAAATCAATAATACCCCACCGCCAATCCTCCAACCATAACCCTAACCCATACCAATCGCGTAACAAATAAACCGAGAAATAAATCAATACCACCGCCAATCCTCCAACCCTAACCCTAACCCATACCAATCGCGTAACAAATAAACCGAGAAATAAATCAATACCACCGCCAATCCTCCAACCCTAACCCTAACCCATACCAATCGCGTAACAAATGAACCGAGAAATAAATCAATACCACCGCCAATCCTCCAACCCTAACCCTAACCCATACCAATCGCGCAACAAATAAACCGAGAAATAAATCAATAATACCCCACCGCCAATCCTCCAACCCTAACCCTAAGCCATACCAATCGCGTAACAAATAAACCGAGAAATAAATCAATACCACCGCCAATCCTCCAACCCTAACCCTAACCCATACCAATCACGTAACAAATAAACCGAGAAATAAATCAATACCACCGCCAATCCTCCAACCCTAACCCTAACCCATACCAATCGCGCAACAAATAAACCGAGAAATAAATCAATAATACCCCACCGCCAATCCACCAACCCTAACCCTAACCCATACCAATCGCGCGACAGATAAACCGAGAAATAAATCAATAATACCCCACCGCCAATCCTCCAACCCTAACCCTAACCCATACCAATCACGTAACAAATAAACCGAGAAATAAATCAATAATACCCCACCGCCAATCCTCCAACCCTAACCCTAACCCATACCAATCGCGTAACAAATAAACAAAGAAATAAATCAATACCACCGCCAATCCTCCAACCCTAACCCTAACCCATACCAATCGCGTGACAAATAAACCGAGAAATAAATCAATAATACCTCACCGCCAATCCTCCAACCCTAACCCTAACCCATACCAATCGCGTAACAAATAAACCTAGAAATAAATCAATAATACCCCACCGCCAATCCTCCAACCCTAACCCTAACCCATACCAATCGCGCAACAAATAAACCGAAAAATAAATCAATAATACCCCACCGCCAATCCTCCAACCCTAACCCTAACCCATACCAATCGCGCAACAAATAAACCGAGAAATAAATCAATACCACCGCCAATCCTCCAACCCTAACCCTAACCCATACCAATCACGTAACAAATAAACCGAGAAATAAATCAATAATACCCCACCGCCAATCCTCCAACCCTAACCCTAACCCATACCAATCGCGTGACAAATAAACCGAGAAATAAATCAATAATACCCCACCGCCAATCTACCAACCCTAACCCTAACCCATACCAATCGCGCAACAAATAAACCGAGAAATAAATCAATAATACCCCACCGCCAATCCTCCAACCCTAACCCTAACCCATACCAATCGTGTAACAAATAAACAGAGTAATAAATCAATAATACCCCACCGCCAATCCTCCAAGCCTAACCCTAACCCATACCAATCGCGTAACAAATAAACCGAGAAATAAATCAATAGCACCGCCAATCCTCCAACCCTAACCCTAACTCATACCAATCACGTAACAAATAAACCGAGAAATAAATCAATACCACCGCCAATCCTCCAACCCTAACCCTAACCCATACCAATCGCGCAACAAATAAACCGAGAAATAAATCAATGATACCACATCGCCAATCATCCAGCCCTAACCCTAACCCATACCAATCGCGTGACAAATAAACCGAGAAATAATTCAATAATACCCCACCGCCAATCCTCCAACCCTAACCCTAACCCATACCAATCGCGTAACAAATAAACCGAGAAATAAATCAATAATACCCCACCGCCAATCCTCCAACCCTAACCCTAACCCATACCAATCGCGCAACAAATAAACCGAGAAATAAATCAATGATACCCCACCGCCAATCCTCCAACCCTAACCCTAACCCATAACAATCGCGTAACAAATAAACCGAGAAATAAATCAATAATACCCCACCGCCAATCCTCCAACCCTAACCCTAACCCATACCAATCGCGCAACAAATAAACCGAGAAATAAATCAATGATACCCCACCGCCAATCCTCCAACCCTAACCCTAACCCATACCAATCGCGTGACAAATAAACCGAGAAATAATTCAATAATACCCCACCGCCAATCATCCAACCCTAACCCTAACCCATACCAATCGCGTAACAAATAAACCGAGAAATAAATCAATAATACCGCCAATCCTCCAACCCTAACCCTAACCCATACCAATCGCGTAACAAATAAACCGAGAGATAAATCAATAATACCCCACCGCCAATCCTCCAACCCTAACCCTAACCCATACCAATCGCGTAACAAATAAACCGAGAAATAAATCAATACCACCGCCAATCCTCCAACCCTAACCCTAACCCATACCAATCGCGTAACAAATAAACCGAGAAATAAATCAATACCACCGCCAATCCTCCAACCCTAACCCTAACCCATACCAATCGCGTAACAAATAAACCGAGAAATAAATCAATAATACCCCACCGCCAATCCTCCAACCCTAACCCTAACCCATACCAATCGCGTAACAAATAAACCGAGAAATAAATCAATAATACCCCACCGCCAATCCTCCAACCATAACCCTAACCCATACCAATCGCGTAACAAATAAACCGAGAAATAAATCAATACCACCGCCAATCCTCCAACCCTAACCCTAACCCATACCAATCGCGTAACAAATAAACCGAGAAATAAATCAATACCACCGCCAATCCTCCAACCCTAACCCTAACTCATACCAATCGCGTAACAAATAAACCGAGAAATAAATCAATACCACCGCCAATCCTCCAACCCTAACCCTAACCCATACCAATCGCGCAACAAATAAACCGAGAAATAAATCAATAATACCCCACCGCCAATCCTCCAACCCTAACCCTAAGCCATACCAATCGCGTAACAAATAAACCGAGAAATAAATCAATACCACCGCCAATCCTCCAACCCTAACCCTAACCCATACCAATCGCGCAACAAATAAACCGAGAAATAAATCAATAATACCCCACCGCCAATCCACCAACCCTAACCCTAACCCATACCAATCGCGCGACAGATAAACCGAGAAATAAATCAATAATACCCCACCGCCAATCCTCCAACCCTAACCCTAACCCATACCAATCACGTAACAAATAAACCGAGAAATAAATCAATAATACCCCACCGCCAATCCTCCAACCCTAACCCTAACCCATACCAATCGCGTAACAAATAAACAAAGAAATAAATCAATACCACCGCCAATCCTCCAACCCTAACCCTAACCCATACCAATCGCGTGACAAATAAACCGAGAAATAAATCAATAATACCTCACCGCCAATCCTCCAACCCTAACCCTAACCCATACCAATCGCGTAACAAATAAACCGAGAAATAAATCAATAATACCCCACCGCCAATCCTCCAACCCTAACCCTAACCCATACCAATCGCGCAACAAATAAACCGAAAAATAAATCAATAATACCCCACCGCCAATCCTCCAACCCTAACCCTAACCCATACCAATCGCGCAACAAATAAACCGAGAAATAAATCAATACCACCGCCAATCCTCCAACCCTAACCCTAACCCATACCAATCACGTAACAAATAAACCGAGAAATAAATCAATAATACCCCACCGCCAATCCTCCAACCCTAACCCTAACCCATACCAATCGCGTGACAAATAAACCGAGAAATAAATCAATAATACCCCACCGCCAATCTACCAACCCTAACCCTAACCCATACCAATCGCGCAACAAATAAACCGAGAAATAAATCAATAATACCCCACCGCCAATCCTCCAACCCTAACCCTAACCCATACCAATCGTGTAACAAATAAACAGAGTAATAAATCAATAATACCCCACCGCCAATCATCCAAGCCTAACCCTAACCCATACCAATCGCGTAACAAATAAACCGAGAAATAAATCAATAGCACCGCCAATCCTCCAACCCTAACCCTAACCCATACCAATCACGTAACAAATAAACCGAGAAATAAATCAATACCACCGCCAATCCTCCAACCCTAACCCTAACCCATACCAATCGCGTAACAAATAAACCGAGAAATAAATCAATAATACCCCACCGCCAATCCTCCAACCCTAACCCTAACCCATACCAATCGCGCAACAAATAAACCGAGAAATAAATCAATGATACCCCACCGCCAATCCTCCAACCCTAACCCTAACCCATACCAATCGCGTAACAAATAAACCGAGAAATAAATCAATAATACCCCACCGCCAATCCTCCAACCCTAACCCTAACCCATACCAATCGCGCAACAAATAAACCGAGAAATAAATCAATGATACCCCACCGCCAATCCTCCAACCCTAACCCTAACCCATACCAATCGCGTGACAAATAAACCGAGAAATAATTCAATAATACCCCACCGCCAATCATCCAACCCTAACCCTAACCCATACCAATCGCGTAACAAATAAACCGAGAAATAAATCAATAATACCGCCAATCCTCCAACCCTAACCCTAACCCATACCAATCGCGTAACAAATAAACCGAGAGATAAATCAATAATACCCCACCGCCAATCCTCCAACCCTAACCCTAACCCATACCAATCGCGTAACAAATAAACCGAGAAATAAATCAATAATACCGCCAATCCTCCAACCCTAACCCTAACCCATACCAATCGCGCAACAAATAAACCGAGAAATAAATCAATACCACCGACAATCCTCCAACCCTAACCCTAACCCATACCAATCGCGCAACAAATAAACCGAGAAATAAATCAATAATACCCCACCGCCAATCCTCCAACCCTAACCCTAACCCATACCAATCGCGCAACAAATAAACCGAGAAATAAATCAATAATACCCCACCGCCAATCCTCCAACCCTAACCCTAACCCATACCAATCGCGTAACAAATAAACCGAGAAATAAATCAATAATACCCCACCGCCAAACTCCAACCCTAACCCTAACCCATACCAATCACGTAACAAATAAACCGAGAAATAAATCAATAATACCCCACCGCCAATCCTCCAACCCTAACCCTAACACATACCAATCGCGTAAGAAATAAACAGAGAAATAAATCAATACCACCGCCAATCCTCCAACCCTAACCCTAACCCATACCAATCACGTAACAAATAAACCGAGAAATAAATCAATAATACCCCACCGCCAATCCTCCAACCCTAATCCTAACCCATACCAATCGCGTAACAAATAAACCGAGAAATAAATCATTAATACCCCACCGCCAATCCTCCAACCCTAACCGTAACCCTTACCAATCGCATAACAAATAAACCGAGAAATAAATCAATACAACCGCCAATCCTCCAACCCTAACCCTAACCCATACCAATCACGTAACAAATAAACCGAGAAATAAATCAATAATACCCCACCGCCAATCCTCCAACCCTATCCCTAACCCATACCAATCGCGTGACAAATAAACCGAGAAATAAATCAATAATACCCCACCGCCAATCTACCAACCCTAACCCTAACCCATACCAATCGCGCAACAAATAAACCGAGAAATAAATCAATAATACCCCACCGCCAATCCTCCAACCCTAACCCTAACCCATACCAATCGTGTAACAAATAAACAGAGTAATAAATCAATAATACCCCACCGCCAATCCTCCAAGCCTAACCCTAACCCATACCAATCGCGTAACAAATAAACCGAGAAATAAATCAATAGCACCGCCAATCCTCCAACCCTAACCCTAACCCATACCAATCACGTAACAAATAAACCGAGAAATAAATCAATACCACCGCCAATCCTCCAACCCTAACCCTAACCCATACCAATCGCGCAACAAATAAACCGAGAAATAAATCAATGATACCACATCGCCAATCATCCAGCCCTAACCCTAACCCATACCAATCGCGTGACAAATAAACCGAGAAATAATTCAATAATACCCCACCGCCAATCCTCCAACCCTAACCCTAACCCATACCAATCGCGTAACAAATAAACCGAGAAATAAATCAATAATACCCCACCGCCAATCCTCCAACCCTAACCCTAACCCATACCAATCGCGCAACAAATAAACCGAGAAATAAATCAATGATACCCCACCGCCAATCCTCCAACCCTAACCCTAACCCATACCAATCGCGTAACAAATAAACCGAGAAATAAATCAATAATACCCCACCGCCAATCCTCCAACCCTAACCCTAACCCATACCAATCGCGCAACAAATAAACCGAGAAATAAATCAATGATACCCCACCGCCAATCCTCCAACCCTAACCCTAACCCATACCAATCGCGTGACAAATAAACCGAGAAATAATTCAATAATACCCCACCGCCAATCCTCCAAGCCTAACCCTAACCCATACCAATCGCGTAACAAATAAACCGAGAAATAAATCAATAGCACCGCCAATCCTCCAACCCTAACCCTAACCCATACCAATCACGTAACAAATAAACCGAGAAATAAATCAATACCACCGCCAATCCTCCAACCCTAACCCTAACCCATACCAATCGCGCAACAAATAAACCGAGAAATAAATCAATGATACCACATCGCCAATCATCCAGCCCTAACCCTAACCCATACCAATCGCGTGACAAATAAACCGAGAAATAATTCAATAATACCCCACCGCCAATCCTCCAACCCTAACCCTAACCCATACCAATCGCGTAACAAATAAACCGAGAAATAAATCAATAATACCCCACCGCCAATCCTCCAACCCTAACCCTAACCCATACCAATCGCGCAACAAATAAACCGAGAAATAAATCAATGATACCCCACCGCCAATCCTCCAACCCTAACCCTAACCCATACCAATCGCGTAACAAATAAACCGAGAAATAAATCAATAATACCCCACCGCCAATCCTCCAACCCTAACCCTAACCCATACCAATCGCGCAACAAATAAACCGAGAAATAAATCAATGATACCCCACCGCCAATCCTCCAACCCTAACCCTAACCCATACCAATCGCGTGACAAATAAACCGAGAAATAATTCAATAATACCCCACCGCCAATCATCCAACCCTAACCCTAACCCATACCAATCGCGTAACAAATAAACCGAGAAATAAATCAATAATACCGCCAATCCTCCAACCCTAACCCTAACCCATACCAATCGCGTAACAAATAAACCGAGAGATAAATCAATAATACCCCACCGCCAATCCTCCAACCCTAACCCTAACCCATACCAATCGCGTAACAAATAAACCGAGAAATAAATCAATACCACCGCCAATCCTCCAACCCTAACCCTAACCCATACCAATCGCGCAACAAATAAACCGAGAAATAAATCAATACCACCGACAATCCTCCAACCCTAACCCTAACCCATACCAATCGCGCAACAAATAAACCGAGAAATAAATCAATAATACCCCACCGCCAATCCTCCAACCCTAACCCTAACCCATACCAATCGCGCAACAAATAAACCGAGAAATAAATCAATAATACCCCACCGCCAATCCTCCAACCCTAACCCTAACCCATACCAATCGCGTAACAAATAAACCGAGAAATAAATCAATAATACCCCACCGCCAAACCTCCAACCCTAACCCTAACCCATACCAATCACGTAACAAATAAACCGAGAAATAAATCAATAATACCCCACCGCCAATCCTCCAACCCTAACCCTAACACATACCAATCGCGTAAGAAATAAACAGAGAAATAAATCAATACCACCGCCAATCCTCCAACCCTAACCCTAACCCATACCAATCACGTAACAAATAAACCGAGAAATAAATCAATAATACCCCACCGCCAATCCTCCAACCCTAATCCTAACCCATACCAATCGCGTAACAAATAAACTGAGAAATAAATCAATACCACCGCCAATCCTCCAACCCTAACCCTAACCCATATCAATCGCGTAACAAATAAACCGAGAAATAAATCAATAACACCCCACCGCCAATCCTCCAACCCTAACCCTATCCCATACCAATCGCGCAACAAATAAACCGAGAAATAAATCAATAATACCCCACCGCCAATCCTCCAACCCTAACCCTAACCCATACCAATCGCGTAACAAATAAACCGAGAAATAAATTAATACCACCGCCAATCCTCCAACCCTAACCCTAACCCATACCAATCGCGTAACAAATAAACCGAGAAATAAATCAATAATACCCCACCGCCAATCCTCCAACCCTAACCCTAACCCATACCAATCGCGTAACAAATAAACCGAGTAATAAATCAATACCACCGCCAATCCTCCAACCCTAACCCTAACCCATACCAATCGCGTAACAAATAAACCGAGAAATAAATCAATACCACCGCCAATCCTCCAACCCTAACCCTAACCCATACCAATCGCGCAACAAATAAACCGAGAAATAAATCAATACCACCGACAATCCTCCAACCCTAACCCTAACCCATACCAATCGCGCAACAAATAAACCGAGAAATAAATCAATAATACCCCACCGCCAATCCTCCAACCCTATCCCTAACCCATACCAATCGCGTAACAAATAAACCGAGAAATAAATCAATAATACCCCACCGCCAATCCTCCAACCCTAACCCTAACCCATACCAATCGCGTAACAAATAAACCGAGAAATAAATCAATAATATCCCACCGCCAAACATCCAACCCTAACCCTAACCCATACCAATCACGTAACAAATAAACCGAGAAATAAATCAATAATACCCCACCGCCAATCCTCCAACCCTAACCCTAACCCATATCAATCGCGTAACAAATAAACCGAGAAATAAATCAATAATACCCCACCGCCAAACCTCCAACCCTAACCCTAACCCATACCAATCACGTAACAAATAAACCGAGAAATAAATCAATAATACCCCACCGCCAATCCTCCAACCCTAACCCTAACCCATACCAATCGCGCAACAAATAAACCGAGAAATAAATCAATAATACCCCACCGCCAATCCTCCAACCCTAACCCTAACCCATACCAATCGCGTAACAAATAAACCGAGAAATAAATCAATAATACCCCACCGCCAAACCTCCAACCCTAACCCTAACCCATACCAATCACGTAACAAATAAACCGAGAAATAAATCAATAATACCCCACCGCCAATCCTCCAACCCTAACCCTAACACATACCAATCGCGTAAGAAATAAACAGAGAAATAAATCAATACCACCGCCAATCCTCCAACCCTAACCCTAACCCATACCAATCACGTAACAAATAAACCGAGAAATAAATCAATAATACCCCACCGCCAATCCTCCAACCCTAATCCTAACCCATACCAATCGCGTAACAAATAAACTGAGAAATAAATCAATACCACCGCCAATCCTCCAACCCTAACCCTAACCCATATCAATCGCGTAACAAATAAACCGAGAAATAAATCAATAACACCCCACCGCCAATCCTCCAACCCTAACCCTATCCCATACCAATCGCGCAACAAATAAACCGAGAAATAAATCAATAATACCCCACCGCCAATCCTCCAACCCTAACCCTAACCCATACCAATCGCGTAACAAATAAACCGAGAAATAAATTAATACCACCGCCAATCCTCCAACCCTAACCCTAACCCATACCAATCGCGTAACAAATAAACCGAGAAATAAATCAATAATACCCCACCGCCAATCCTCCAACCCTAACCCTAACCCATACCAATCGCGTAACAAATAAACCGAGTAATCAATCAATACCACCGCCAATCCTCCAACCCTAACCCTAACCCATACCAATCGCGTAACAAATAAACCGAGAAATAAATCAATACCACCGCCAATCCTCCAACCCTAACCCTAACCCATACCAATCGCGCAACAAATAAACCGAGAAATAAATCAATACCACCGACAATCCTCCAACCCTAACCCTAACCCATACCAATCGCGCAACAAATAAACCGAGAAATAAATCAATAATACCCCACCGCCAATCCTCCAACCCTAACCCTAACCCATACCAATCGCGTAACAAATAAACCGAGAAATAAATCAATAATACCCCACCGCCAAACATCCAACCCTAACCCTAACCCATACCAATCACGTAACAAATAAACCGAGAAATAAATCAATAATACCCCACCGCCAATCCTCCAACCCTAACCCTAACCCATACCAATCGCGTAACAAATAAACCGAGTAATAAATCAATACCACCGCCAATCCTCCAACCCTAACCCTAACCAATACCAATCGCGTAACAAATAAACCGAGAAATAAATCAATACCACCGCCAATCCTCCATCCCTAACCCTAACCCATACCAATCGCGTAACAAATAAACCGAGAGATAAATCAATAATACCCCACCGCCAATCCTCCAAACCCTAACCCTAACCCATACCAATCGCATAACAAATAAACCGAGAAATAAATCAATAATACCCCACCGCCAAACATCCAACCCTAACCCTAACCCATACCAATCACGTAACAAATAAACCGAGAAATAAATCAATAATACCCCACCGCCAATCCTCCAACCCTAACCCTAACCCATACCAATCGCGTAACAAATAAACCGAGAAATAAATCAATATTACCGCCAATCCTCCATCCCTAACCCTAACCCATACCAATCGCGTAACAAATAAACCGAGAGATAAATCAATAATACCCCACCGCCAATCCTCCAAACCCTAACCCTAACCCATACCAATCGCATAACAAATAAACCGAGAAATAAATCAATAATACCCCACCGCCAATCCTCCAACCCTAACCCTAACCCATACCAATCGCGTAACAAATAAACCGAGAAATAAATCAATAATACCCCACCGCCAATCCTCCAACCCTAACCCTAACCCATACCAATCGCGCAACAAATAAACCGATAAATAAATCAATACCACCGCCAATCCTCCAACCCTAACCCTAACCCATACCAATCGCGCAACAAATAAACCGAGAAATAAATCAATAATACCCCACCGCCAATCCTCCAACCCTAACCCTAACCCATACCAATCGCGTAACAAATAAACAGAGAAATAAATCAATAATACCCCACCGCCAATCCTCCAAACCCTAACCCTAACCCATACCAATCGCGTAACAAATAAACCGAGAAATAAATCAATACCACCGCCAATCCTCCAAACCCTAACCCTAACCCATACCAATCGCGTAACAAATAAACCGAGAAATAAATCAATAATACCCCACCGCCAATCCTCCAACCCTAACCCTAACCCATACCAATCCCGTAACAAATAAACCGAAAAATAAATCAATAATACCCCACCGCCAATCCTCCAACCCTAACCCCAACCCATACCAAATAAACCGAGAAATAAATCAATACCACCGCCAATCCTCCAACCCTAACCCTAACCCATACCAATCGCGTAACAAATAAACCGAGAAATAAATCAATAATACCCCACCGCCAATCCTCCAACCCTAACCCTAACCCATACCAATCGCGTAACAAATAAACCGGGAAATAAATCAATAATACCCCACCGCCACTCCTCCAACCCTAACCCTAACCCATACCAATCGCGCAACAAATAAACCGAGAAATAAATCAATACCACCCCACCGCCAATCCTCCAACCCTAACCCTAACCCATACCAATCGCGCAACAAATAAACCGAGAAATAAATCAATAATACCCCACCGCCAATCCTCCAACCCTAACCCTAACCCATACCAATCGCGTAACAAATAAACCGGGAAATAAATCAATAATACCCCACCGCCAATCCTCCAACCCTAACCCTAACCCATACCAATCGCGTAACAAATAAACCGAGAAATAAATCAATACCACCGCCAATCCTCCAACCCTAACCCTAACTCATATCAATCGCGTAACAAATAAACCGAGAAATAAATCAATAATACCCCACCGCCAATCCTCCAACCCTAACCCTAACCCATACCAATCGCGTAACAAATAAACCGAGAAATAAATCAATAATACCCCACCGCCAATCCTCCAACCCTAACCCTAACCCATACCAATCGCGTAACAAATAAACCGAGAAATAAATCAATACCACCCCACCGCCAATCCTCCAACCCTAACCCTAACCCATACCAATCGCGTAACAAATAAACCGAGAAATAAATCAATAATACCCCACCGCCAATCCTCCAACCCTAACCCTAACCCATACCAATCGCGTAACAAATAAACCGAGAAATAAATCAATAATACCCCACCGCCAATCCTCCAACCCTAACCCTAACCCATACCAATCGCGTAACAAATAAACCGAGAAATAAATCAATACCACCGCCAATCCTCCAACCCTAACCCTAACCCATACCAATCGCGTAACAAATAAACCGAGAAATAAATCAATAATACCCCACCGCCAATCCTCCAACCCTAACCCTAACCCATACCAATCGCGTAACAAATAAACCGAGAAATAAATCAATAATACCCCACCGCCAATCCTCCAACCCTAACCCTAACCCATACCAATCGCGTAACAAATAAACCGAGAAATAAATCAATACCACCCCACCGCCAATCCTCCAACCCTAACCCTAACCCATACCAATCGCGCAACAAATAAACCGAGAAATAAATCAATAATGCCCCCAATCCTCCAACCCTAACCCTAACCCATACCAATCGCGTAACAAATAAACCGAGAAATAAATCAATAATACCCCACCGCCAATCCTCCAACCCTAACCCTAACCCATACCAATCGCGTAACAAATAAACCGAGTAATAAATCAATACCACCGCCAATCCTCCAACCCTAACCCTAACCAATACCAATCGCGCAACAAATAAACCGAGAAATAAATCAATAATACCCCACCGCCAATCCTCCAACCCTAACCCTAACCCATACCAATCGCGTAACAAATAAACCGAGAAATAAATCAATACCACCGCCAATCCTCCAACCCTAACCCTAACCCATACCAATCGCGTAACAAATAAACCGAGAAATAAATCAATAATACCCCACCGCCAATCCTCCAACCCTAACCCTAACCCATACCAATCGCGTAACAAATAAACCGAGTAATAAATCAATACCACCGCCAATCCTCCAACCCTAACCCTAACCAATACCAATCGCGTAACAAATAAACCGAGAAATAAATCAATACCACCGCCAATCCTCCATCCCTAACCCTAACCCATACCAATCGCGTAACAAATAAACCGAGAGATAAATCAATAATACCCCACCGCCAATCCTCCAAACCCTAACCCTAACCCATACCAATCGCATAACAAATAAACCGAGAAATAAATCAATAATACCCCACCGCCAATCCTCCAACCCTAACCCTAACCCATACCAATCGCGTAACAAATAAACCGAGAAATAAATCAATAATACCCCACCGCCAATCCTCCAACCCTAACCCTAACCCATACCAATCGCGCAACAAATAAACCGATAAATAAATCAATACCACCGCCAATCCTCCAACCCTAACCCTAACCCATACCAATCGCGCAACAAATAAACCGAGAAATAAATCAATAATACCCCACCGCCAATCCTCCAACCCTAACCCTAACCCATACCAATCGCGTAACAAATAAACAGAGAAATAAATCAATAATACCCCACCACCAATCCTCCAAACCCTAACCCTAACACATACCAATCGCGTAACAAATAAACCGAGAAATAAATCAATACCACCGCCAATCCTCCAAACCCTAACCCTAACCCATACCAATCGCGTAACAAATAAACCGAGAAATAAATCAATAATACCCCACCGCCAATCCTCCAACCCTAACCCTAACCCATACCAATCCCGTAACAAATAAACCGAAAAATAAATCAATAATACCCCACCGCCAATCCTCCAACCCTAACCCCAACCCATACCAAATAAACCGAGAAATAAATCAATACCACCGCCAATCCTCCAACCCTAATCCTAACCCATACCAATCGCGTAACAAATAAACCGAGTAATAAATCAATACCACCGCCAATCCTCCAACCCTAACCCTAACCAATACCAATCGCGCAACAAATAAACCGAGAAATAAATCAATAATACCCCACCGCCAATCCTCCAACCCTAACCCTAACCCATACCAATCGCGTAACAAATAAACCGAGAAATAAATCAATACCACCGCCAATCCTCCAACCCTAACCCTAACCCATACCAATCGCGTAACAAATAAACCGAGAAATAAATCAATAATACCCCACCGCCAATCCTCCAACCCTAACCCTAACCCATACCAATCGCGTAACAAATAAACCGAGTAATAAATCAATACCACCGCCAATCCTCCAACCCTAACCCTAACCAATACCAATCGCGTAACAAATAAACCGAGAAATAAATCAATACCACCGCCAATCCTCCATCCCTAACCCTAACCCATACCAATCGCGTAACAAATAAACCGAGAGATAAATCAATAATACCCCACCGCGAATCCTCCAAACCCTAACCCTAACCCATACCAATCGCATAACAAATAAACCGAGAAATAAATCAATAATACCCCACCGCCAATCCTTCAACCCTAACCCTAACCCATACCAATCGCGTAACAAATAAACCGAGAAATAAATCAATAATACCCCACCGCCAATCCTCCAACCCTAACCCTAACCCATACCAATCGCGCAACAAATAAACCGATAAATAAATCAATACCACCGCCAATCCTCCAACCCTAACCCTAACCCATACCAATCGCGCAACAAATAAACCGAGAAATAAATCAATAATACCCCACCGCCAATCCTCCAACCCTAACCCTAACCCATACCAATCGCGTAACAAATAAACAGAGAAATAAATCAATAATACCCCACCACCAATCCTCCAAACCCTAACCCTAACCCATACCAATCGCGTAACAAATAAACCGAGAAATAAATCAATACCACCGCCAATCCTCCAACCCTAACCCTAACCCATACCAATCGCGTAACAAATAAACCGAGAAATAAATCAATAATACCCCACCGCCAATCCTCCAACCCTAACCCTAACCCATACCAATCGCGTAACAAATAAACCGGGAAATAAATCAATAATACCCCACCGCCAATCCTCCAACCCTAACCCTAACCCATACCAATCGCGCAACAAATAAACCGAGAAATAAATCAATACCACCCCACCGCCAATCCTCCAACCCTAACCCTAACCCATACCAATCGCGCAACAAATAAACCGAGAAATAAATCAATAATACCCCACCGCCAATCCTCCAACCCTAACCCTAACCCATACCAATCGCGTAACAAATAAACCGGGAAATAAATCAATAATACCCCACCGCCAATCCTCCAACCCTAACCCTAACCCATACCAATCGCGTAACAAATAAACCGAGAAATAAATCAATACCACCGCCAATCCTCCAACCCTAACCCTAACTCATATCAATCGCGTAACAAATAAACCGAGAAATAAATCAATAATACCCCACCGCCAATCCTCCAACCCTAACCCTAACCCATACCAATCGCGTAACAAATAAACCGAGAAATAAATCAATAATACCCCACCGCCAATCCTCCAACCCTAACCCTAACCCATACCAATCGCGTAACAAATAAACCGAGAAATAAATCAATACCACCCCACCGCCAATCCTCCAACCCTAACCCTAACCCATACCAATCGCGTAACAAATAAACCGAGAAATAAATCAATAATACCCCACCGCCAATCCTCCAACCCTAACCCTAACCCATACCAATCGCGTAACAAATAAACCGAGAAATAAATCAATAATACCCCACCGCCAATCCTCCAACCCTAACCCTAACCCATACCAATCGCGTAACAAATAAACCGAGAAATAAATCAATACCACCGCCAATCCTCCAACCCTAACCCTAACCCATACCAATCGCGTAACAAATAAACCGAGAAATAAATCAATAATACCCCACCGCCAATCCTCCAACCCTAACCCTAACCCATACCAATCGCGTAACAAATAAACCGAGAAATAAATCAATAATACCCCACCGCCAATCCTCCAACCCTAACCCTAACCCATACCAATCGCGTAACAAATAAACCGAGAAATAAATCAATACCACCCCACCGCCAATCCTCCAACCCTAACCCTAACCCATACCAATCGCGCAACAAATAAACCGAGAAATAAATCAATAATGCCCCCAATCCTCCAACCCTAACCCTAACCCATACCAATCGCGTAACAAATAAACCGAGAAATAAATCAATAATACCCCACCGCCAATCCTCCAACCCTAACCCTAACCCATACCAATCGCGCAACAAATAAACGGAGAAATAAATCAATAATACCCCACCGCCAATCCTCCAACCCTAACCCTAACCCATACCAATCGCGTAACAAATAAACCGAGAAATAAATCAATGATACCCCACCGTCAATCCTCCAACCCTAACCCTAACCCATACCAATCGCGTAACAAATAAACAGAGTAATAAATCAATAATACCCCACCGCCAATCCTCCAACCCTAACCCTAACCCATACCAATCACGTAACAAATAAACCGAGAAATAAATCAATAATACCCCACCGCCAATCCTCCAACCCTAACCCTAACCCATACCAATCACGTAACAAATAAACCGAGAAATAAATCAATAATACCCCACCGCCAATCCTCCAACCCTAACCCTAACCCATACCAATCGCGTAACAAATAAACAGAGTAATAAATCAATAATACCCCACCGCCAATCCTCCAACCCTAACCCTAACCCATACCAATCGCGCAACAAATAAACCGAAAAATAAATCAATAATACCTCACCGCCAATCCTCCAACCCTAACCCTAACCCATACCAATCGCGTAACAAATAAACCGAGAAATAAATCAATAATACCCCACCGCCAATCCTCCAACCCTAACCCTAACCCATACCAATCGCGTAACAAATAAACCGATAAATAAATCAATAATACCCCACCGCCAATCCTCCAACCCTAACCCTAACCCATACCAATCTCGTAACAACTAAACCGAGAAATAAATCAATACCACCGCCAATCCTCCAAGTCTAACCCTAACCCATACCAATCGCGTAACAAATAAACCGAGAAATAAATCAATACCACCGCCAATCCTCCAACCCTAACCCTAACCCATACCAATCGCGCAACAAATAAACCGAGAAATAAATCAATAATACCCCACCGCCAATCCTCCAACCCTAACCCTAACCCATACCAATCGCGTAACAAATAAACCGAGAAATAAATCAATACCACCGCCAATCCTCCAACCCTAACCCTAACCCATACCAATCGCGTAACAAATAAACCGAGAAATAAATCAATAATACCCCACCGCCAATCCTCCAACCCTAACCCTAACCCATACCAATCGCGTAACAAATAAACCGAGAAATAAATCAATACCACCGCCAATCCTCCAACCCTAACCCTAACCCATACCAATCGCGTAACAAATAAACCGAGAAATAAATCAATAATACCCCACCGCCAATCCTCCAACCCTAACCCTAACCCATACCAATCGCGTAACAAATAAACCGAGAAATAAATCAATAATACCCCACCGCCAATCCTCCAACCCTAACCCTAACCCATACCAATCGCGTAACAAATAAACCGAGAAATAAATCAATAATACCCCACCGCCAATCCTCCAACCCTAACCCTAACCCATACCAATCGCGTAACAAATAAACCGAGAAATAAATCAATACCACCCCACCGCCAATCCTCCAACCCTAACCCTAACCCATACCAATCGCGTAACAAATAAACCGAAAAATAAATCAATACCACCCCACCGCCAATCCTCCAACCCTAACCCTAACCCATACCAATCGCGTAACAAATAAACCGAGAAATAAATCAATACCACCGCCAATCCTCCAACCCTAACGCTAACCCATACCAATCGCGTAACAAATAAACCGAGTAATAAATCAATAATACCCCACCGTCAATCCTCCAACCCTAACCCTAACCAATACCAATCGCGCAACAAATAAACCGAGAAATAAATCAATAATACCCCACCGCCAATCCTCCAACCTTAACCCTAACCCATACCAATCGCGTAACAAATAAACCGAGAAATAAATCAATACCACCGCCAATCCTCCAACCCTAACCCTAACCCATACCAATCGCGTAACAAATAAACCGAGAAATAAATCAATAATACCCCACCGCCAATCCTCCAACCCTAACCCTAACCCATACCAATCGCGTAACAAATAAACCGAGAAATAAATCAATACCACCGCCAATCCTCCAACCCTAACCCTAACCCATACCAATCGCGCAACAAATAAACCGAGAAATAAATCAATACCACCGCCAATCCTCCAACCCTAACCCTAACCCATACCAATCGCGTAACAAATAAACCGAGAAATAAATCAATAATACCCCACCGCCAATCCTCCAACCCTAACCCTAACCCATACCAATCGCGTAACAAATAAACCGAGAAATAAATCAATAATACCCCACCGCCAATCCTCCAACCCTAACCCTAACCCATACCAATCGCGTAACAAATAAACCGAGAAATAAATCAATAATACCCCACCGCCAATCCTCCAACCCTAACCCTAACCCATACCAATCGCGTAACAAATAAACCGAGAAATAAATCAATACCACCCCACCGCCAATCCTCCAACCCTAACCCTAACCCATACCAATCGCGTAACAAATAAACCGAAAAATAAATCAATACCACCCCACCGTCAATCCTCCAACCCTAACCCTAACCCATACCAATCGCGTAACAAATAAACCGAGAAATAAATCAATACCACCGCCAATCCTCCAACCCTAACGCTAACCCATACCAATCGCGTAACAAATAAACCGAGTAATAAATCAATAATACCCCACCGTCAATCCTTCAACCCTAACCCTAACCCATACCAATCGCGTAACAAATAAACCGAGAAATAAATCAATACCACCGCCAATCCTCCAACCCTAACCCTAACCCATACCAATCGCGTAACAAATAAACCGAGAAATAAATCAATACCACCGCCAATCCTCCAACCCTAACCCTAACCCATACCAATCGCGTAACAAATAAACCGAGAAATAAATCAATAATACCCCACCGTCAATCCTCCAACCCTAACCCTAACCCATACCAATCGCGTAACAAATAAACCGAGAAATAAATCAATGATACCCCACCGCCAATCCTCCAACCCTAACCCTAACCCATACCAATCGCGTAACAAATAAACCGAGAAATAAATCAATAATACCCCACCGCCAATCCTCCAACCCTAACACTAACCCATACCAATCGCGCAACAAATAAACCGAGAAATAAATCAATAATACCCCACCGCCAATCCTCCAACCCTAACCCTAACCCATACCAATCGCGTAACAAATAAACCGAGAAATAAATCAATAATACCCCACCGCCAATCCTTCAACCCTAACCCTAACCCATACCAATCGCGTAACAAATAAACCGAGAAATAAATCAATAATACCCCACCGCCAATCCTCCAACCCTAACCCTAACCCATACCAATCGCGTAACAAATAAACCGAGAAATAAATCAATAATACCCCACCGCCAATCCTCCAACCCTAACCCTAACCCATACAAATCGCGTAACAAATAAACCGAGAAATAAATCAATAATACCCCACCGCCAATCCTCCAACCCTAACCCTAACCCATACCAATCGCGTAACAAATAAACCGAGAAATAAATCAATACCACCGCCAATCCTCCAACCCTAACCCTAACCCATACCAATCGCTTAACAAATAAACAGAGAAATAAATCAATACCACCGCCAATCCTCCAACCCTAACCCTAACCCATACCAA
The DNA here is from genome assembly GCA_032622095.1 of Siphonodentalium dalli. NCBI lineage: Eukaryota > Metazoa > Mollusca > Scaphopoda > Gadilida > Siphonodentaliidae > Siphonodentalium > Siphonodentalium dalli. The sequence goes on along the minus strand of CP136063.1, from coordinate 3,806,757 downwards.
TCGCGTAACAAATAAACCGAGAAATATATCAATAATACCCCACCGCCAATCCTCCAACCCTAACCCTAACCCATACCAATCGCGCAACAAATAAACCGAGAAATAAATCAATAATACCCCACCGCCAATCCTCCAACCCTAACCCTAACCCATACCAATCGCGTAACAAATAAACCGAGAAATAAATCAATACCACCGCCAATCCTCCAACCCTAACCCTAACCCATACCAATCGCGTAACAAATAAACCGAGAAATAAATCAATACCACCGCCAATCCTCCAACCCTAACCCTAACCCATACCAATCGCGTAACAAATAAACCGAGAAATAAACAATACCACCGCCAATCCTCCAACCCTAACCCTAACCCATACCAATCGCGTAACAAATAAACCGAGAAATAAATCAATAATACCCCACCGCCAATCCTCCAACCCTAACCCTAACCCATACCAATCGCGTAACAAATAAACCGAGATATAAATCAATACCACCGCCAATCCTCCAACCCTAACCCATACCAATCGCGTAACAAATGAACCGAGAAATAAATCAATAATACCCCACCGCCAATCCTCCAACCCTAACCCTAACCCATACCAATCGCGTAACAAATAAACCGAGAAATATATCAATAATACCCCACCGCCAATCCTCCAACCCTAACCCTAACCCATACCAATCGCGCAACAAATAAACCGAGAAATAAATCAATAATACCCCACCGCCAATCCTCCAACCCTAACCCTAACCCATACCAATCGCGTAACAAATAAACCGAGAAATAAATCAATACCACCGCCAATCCTCCAACCCTAACCCTAACCCATACCAATCGCGTAACAAATAAACCGAGAAATAAATCAATAATACCCCACCGCCAATCCTCCAACCCTAACCCTAACCCATACCAATCGCGTAACAAATAAACCGAGAAATAAATCAATAATACCCCACCGCCAATCCTCCAACCCTAACCCTAACCCATACCAATCGCGTAACAAATAAACCGAGAAATAAATCAATACAACCCACCGCCAATCCTCCAACCCTAACCCTAACCCATACCAATCGCGTAACAAATAAACCGAGAAATAAATCAATAATACCCCACCGCCAATCCTCCAACCCTAACCCTAACCCATACCAATCGCGTAACAAATAAACCGAGAAATAAATCAATAATACCCCACCGCAAATCCTCCAACCCTAACCCTAACCCATACCAATCGCGTAACAAATAAACCGAGAAATAAATCAATACCACCCCACCGCCAATCCTCCAACCCTAACCTAACCCATACCAATCGCGTAACAAATAAACCGAGAAATAAATCAATAATACCCCACCGCCAATCCTCCATCCCTAACCCTAACCAATACCAATCGCGTAACAAATAAACCGAGAAATAAATCAATACCACCCCACCGCCAATCCTCCAACCCTAACCCTAACCCATACAAATCGCGTAACAAATAAACCGAGAAATAAATCAATACCACCGCCAATCCTCCAACCCTAACCCTAACCCATACCAATCGCGTGACAAATAAACCGAGAAATAAATCAATAATACCCCACCACCAATCCTCCAACCCTAACCCTAACCCATACCAATCGCGTAACAAATAAACCGAGAAATAAATCAATACCACCGCCAATCCTCCAACCCTAACCCATACCAATCGCGTAACAAATAAATCGAGAAATAAATCAATAATACCGCCAATCCTCCAACCCTAACCCTAACCCATACCAATCGCGTAACTAATAAACCGAGAAATAAATCAATAATACCCCACCGCCAATCCTCCAACCCTAACCCTAACCCATACCAATCGCGTAACAAATAAACCGAGAAATAAATCAATACCACCGCCAATCCTCCAACCCTAACCCATACCTATCGCGTAACAAATAAATCGAGAAATAAATCAATAATACCGCCAATCCTCCAACCCTAACCCTAACCCATACCAATCGCGTAACAAATAAACCGAGAAATAAATCAATACCACCGCCAATCTACCAACCCTAATCCTAACCCATACCAATCGCGTAACAAATAAACCGATAAATAAATCAATACCACCGCCAATCCTCCAACCCTAATCCTAACCCATACCAATCGCGTAACAAATAAACCGAGAAATAAATCAATACCACCGCCAATCCTCCAACCCTAACCCTAACCCATACCAATCGCGTAACAAATAAACCGAGTAATAAATCAATAATACCCCACCGCCAATCCTCCAACCCTAACCCTAACCCATACCAATCGCGTAACAAATAAACCGAGAAATAAATCAATAATACCCCACCGCCAATCCTCCAACCCTAACCCTAACCCATACCAATCGCGTAACAAATAAACCGAGAAATAAATCAATACCACCGCCAATCCTCCAACCCTAACCCTAACCCATACCAATCGCGTAACAAATAAACAGAGAAATAAATCAATACCACCGCCAATCCTCCAACCCTAACCCTAACCCATACCAATCGCGTAACAAATAAACCGAGAAATATATCAATAATACCCCACCGCCAATCCTCCAACCCTAACCCTAACCCATACCAATCGCGCAACAAATAAACCGAGAAATAAATCAATAATACCCCACCGCCAATCCTCCAACCCTAACCCTAACCCATACCAATCGCGTAACAAATAAACCGAGAAATAAATCAATACCACCGCCAATCCTCCACCCCTAACCCTAACCCATGCCAATCGCGTAACAAATAAACCGAGAAATAAATCAATACCACCGCCAATCCTCCAACCCTAACCCTAACCCATACCAATCGCGTAACAAATAAACCGAGAAATAAACAATACCACCGCCAATCCTCCAACCCTAACCCTAACCCATACCAATCGCGTAACAAATAAACCGAGAAATAAATCAATAATACCCCACCGCCAATCCTCCGACCCTAACCCTAACCCATACCAATCGCGTAACAAATAAACCGAGATATAAATCAATACCACCGCCAATCCTCCAACCCTAACCCATACCAATCGCGTAACAAATGAACCGAGAAATAAATCAATAATACCCCACCGCCAATCCTCCAACCCTAACCCTAACCCATACCAATCGCGTAACAAATAAACCGAGAAATATATCAATAATACCCCACCGCCAATCCTCCAACCCTAACCCTAACCCATACCAATCGCGCAACAAATAAACCGAGAAATAAATCAATAATACCCCACTGCCAATCCTCCAACCCTAACCCTAACCCATACCAATCGCGTAACAAATAAACCGAGAAATAAATCAATAATACCCCACCGCCAATCCTCCAACCCTAACCCTAACCCATACCAATCGCGTAACAAATAAACCGAGAAATAAATCAATACAACCCACCGCCAATCCTCCAACCCTAACCCTAACCCATACCAATCGCGTAACAAATAAACCGAGAAATAAATCAATAATACCCCACCGCCAATCCTCCAACCCTAACCCTAACCCATACCAATCGCGTAACAAATAAACCGAGAAATAAATCAATAATACCCCACCGCAAATCCTCCAACCCTAACCCTAACCCATACCAATCGCGTAACAAATAAACCGAGAAATAAATCAATACCACCCCACCGCCAATCCTCCAACCCTAACCTAACCCATACCAATCGCGTAACAAATAAACCGAGAAATAAATCAATAATACCCCATCGCCAATCCTCCATCCCTAACCCTAACCAATACCAATCGCGTAACAAATAAACCGAGAAATAAATCAATACCACCCCACCGCCAATCCTCCAACCCTAACCCTAACCCAAACAAATCGCGTAACAAATAAACCGAGAAATAAATCAATACCACCGCCAATCCTCCAACCCTAACCCTAACCCATACCAATCGCGTGACAAATAAACCGAGAAATAAATCAATAATACCCCACCACCAATCCTCCAACCCTAACCCTAACCCATACCAATCGCGTAACAAATAAACCGAGAAATAAATCAATACCACCGCCAATCCTCCAACCCTAACCCATACCAATCGCGTAACAAATAAATCGAGAAATAAATCAATAATACCGCCAATCCTCCAACCCTAACCCTAACCCATACCAATCGCGTAACTAATAAACCGAGAAATAAATCAATAATACCCCACCGCCAATCCTCCAACCCTAACCCTAACCCATACCAATCGCGTAACAAATAAACCGAGAAATAAATCAATACCACCGCCAATCCTCCAACCCTAACCCATACCTATCGCGTAACAAATAAATCGAGAAATAAATCAATAATACCGCCAATCCTCCAACCCTAACCCTAACCCATACCAATCGCGTAACAAATAAACCGAGAAATAAATCAATACCACCGCCAATCTACCAACCCTAATCCTAACCCATACCAATCGCGTAACAAATAAACCGATAAATAAATCAATACCACCGCCAATCCTCCAACCCTAATCCTAACCCATACCAATCGCGTAACAAATAAACCGAGAAATAAATCAATACCACCGCCAATCCTCCAACCCTAACCCTAACCCATACCAATCGCGTAACAAATAAACCGAGTAATAAATCAATAATACCCCACCGCCAATCCTCCAACCCTAACCCTAACCCATACCAATCGCGTAACAAATAAACCGAGAAATAAATCAATAATACCCCACCGCCAATCCTCCAACCCTAACCCTAACCCATACCAATCGCGTAACAAATAAACCGAGAAATAAATCAATACCACCGCCAATCCTCCAACCCTAACCCTAACCCATACCAATCGCGTAACAAATAAACAGAGAAATAAATCAATACCACCGCCAATCCTCCAACCCTAACCCTAACCCATACCAATCGCGTAACAAATAAACCGAGAAATTTATCAATAATACCCCACCGCCAATCCTCCAACCCTAACCCTAACCCATACCAATCGCGCAACAAATAAACCGAGAAATAAATCAATAATACCCCACCGCCAATCCTCCAACCCTAACCCTAACCCATACCAATCGCGTAACAAATAAACCGAGAAATAAATCAATACCACCGCCAATCCTCCAACCCTAACCCTAACCCATACCAATCGCGTAACAAATAAACCGAGAAATAAATCAATACCACCGCCAATCCTCCAACCCTAACCCTAACCCATACCAATCGCGTAACAAATAAACCGAGAAATAAACAATACCACCGCCAATCCTCCAACCCTAACCCTAACCCATACCAATCGCGTAACAAATAAACCGAGAAATAAATCAATAATACCCCACCGCCAATCCTCCGACCCTAACCCTAACCCATACCAATCGCGTAACAAATAAACCGAGATATAAATCAATACCACCGCCAATCCTCCAACCCTAACCCATACCAATCGCGTAACAAATGAACCGAGAAATAAATCAATAATACCCCACCGCCAATCCTCCAACCCTAACCCTAACCCATACCAATCGCGTAACAAATAAACCGAGAAATATATCAATAATACCCCACCGCCAATCCTCCAACCCTAACCCTAACCCATACCAATCGCGCAACAAATAAACCGAGAAATAAATCAATAATACCCCACCGCCAATCCTCCAACCCTAACCCTAACCCATACCAATCGCGTAACAAATAAACCGAGAAATAAATCAATACCACCGCCAATCCTCCAACCCTAACCCTAACCCATACCAATCGCGTAACAAATAAACCGAGAAATAAATCAATAATACCCCACCGCCAATCCTCCAACCCTAACCCTAACCCATACCAATCGCGTAACAAATAAACCGAGAAATAAATCAATAATACCCCACCGCCAATCCACCAACCCTAACCCTAACCCATACCAATCGCGTAACAAATAAACCGAGAAATAAATCAATACCACCCACCGCCAATCCTCCAACCCTAACCCTAACCCATACCAATCGCGTAACAAATAAACCGAGAAATAAATCAATAATACCCCACCGCCAATCCTCCAACCCTAACCCTAACCCATATCAATCGCGTAACAAATAAACCGAGAAATAAATCAATAATACCCCACCGCAAATCCTCCAACCCTAACCCTAACCCATACCAATCGCGTAACAAATAAACCGAGAAATAAATCAATACCACCCCACCGCCAATCCTCCAACCCTAACCTAACCCATACCAATCGCGTAACAAATAAACCGAGAAATAAATCAATAATACCCCACCGCCAATCCTCCATCCCTAACCCTAACCAATACCAATCGCGTAACAAATAAACCGAGAAATAAATCAATACCACCCCACCGCCAATCCTCCAACCCTAACCCTAACCCATACAAATCGCGTAACAAATAAACCGAGAAATAAATCAATACCACCGCCAATCCTCCAACCCTAACCCTAACCCATACCAATCGCGTGACAAATAAACCGAGAAATAAATCAATAATACCCCACCACCAATCCTCCAACCCTAACCCTAACCCATACCAATCGCGTAACAAATAAACCGAGAAAGAAATCAATACCACCGCCAATCCTCCAACCCTAACCCATACCAATCGCGTAACAAATAAATCGAGAAATAAATCAATAATACCGCCAATCCTCCAACCCTAACCCTAACCCATACCAATCGCGTAACTAATAAACCGAGAAATAAATCAATAATACCCCACCGCCAATCCTCCAACCCTAACCCTAACCCATACCAATCGCGTAACAAATAAACCGAGAAATAAATCAATACCACCGCCAATCCTCCAACCCTAACCCATACCTATCGCGTAACAAATAAATCGAGAAATAAATCAATAATACCGCCAATCCTCCAACCCTAACCCTAACCCATACCAATCGCGTAACAAATAAACCGAGAAATAAATCAATACCACCGCCAATCTACCAACCCTAATCCTAACCCATACCAATCGCGTAACAAATAAACCGATAAATAAATCAATACCACCGCCAATCCTCCAACCCTAATCCTAACCCATACCAATCGCGTAACAAATAAACCGAGAAATAAATCAATACCACCGCCAATCCTCCAACCCTAACCCTAACCCATACCAATCGCGTAACAAATAAACCGAGTAATAAATCAATAATACCCCACCGCCAATCCTCCAACCCTAACCCTAACCCATACCAATCGCGTAACAAATAAACCGAGAAATAAATCAATAATACCCCACCGCCAATCCTCCAACCCTAACCCTAACCCATACCAATCGCGTAACAAATAAACCGAGAAATAAATCAATAATACCCCACCGCCAATCCTCCAACCCTAACCCTAACCCATACCAATCGCGTAACAAATAAACAGAGTAATAAATCAATAATACCCCACCGCCAATCCTCCAACCCTAAGCCTAACCCATACCAATCGCGTAACAAATAAACCGAGAAATAAATCAATAATACCCCACCGCCAATCCTCCAACCCTAACCCTAACCCATACCAATCGCGTAACAAATAAACCGAGAAATAAATCAATAATACCCCACCGCCAATCCTCCAACCCTAACCCATACCAATCGCGTAACAAATAAACCGAGTAATAAATCAATAATACCCCACCGCCAATCCTCCAACCCTAACCCTAACCCATACCAATCGCGTAACAAATAAACCGAGAAATAAATCAATAATACCCCACCGCCAATCCTCCAACCCTAACCCTAACCCATACCAATCGCGTAACTAATAAACCGAGAAATAAATCAATAATACCCACGGCCAATCCTCCAACCCTAACCCTAACCCATACCAATCGCGCAACAAATAAACCGAGAAATAAATCAATACCACCGCCAATCCTCCAACCATAACCCTAACCCATACCAATCGCGTAACAAATAAACCGAGAAATAAATCAATACCACCGCCAATCCTCCAACCCTAACCCATACCAATCGCGTAACAAATAAACCGAGAAATAAATCAATAATACCACACCGCCAATCCTCCAACCCTAACCCTAACCCATACCAATCGCGCAACAAATAAACCGAGAAATAAATCAATACCACCCACCGCCAATCCTCCAACCCTAACCCTAACCCATACCAATCGCGTAACAAATAAACCGAGAAATAAATCAATAATACCCCACCGCCAATCCTCCAACCCTAACCCTAACCCATACCAATCGCGTAACTAATAAACCGAGAAATAAATCAATAATACCCCACAGCCAATCCTCCAACCCTAACCCTAACCCATACCAATCGCGTAACAAATAAACCGAGAAATAAATCAATAATACCCCACCGCCAATCCTCCAACCCTAACCCTAACCCATACCAATCGCGTAACTAATAAACCGAGAAATAAATCAATAATACCCCACCGCCAATCCTCCAACCCTAACCCTAACCCATACCAATCTCGCAACAAATACACCGAGAAATAAATCAATAATGCCCCACCGCCAATCCTCCAATCCTAACCCTAACCCATACCAATCGCGCAACAAATAAACCGAGAAATAAATCAATAATACCACACCGCCAATCCTCCAACCCTAACCCTAACCCATACCAATCGCGTGACAAATAAACCGAGAAATAAATCAATAATACCCCACCGCCAATCCTCCAACCCTAACCCTAACCCATACCAATCGCGTAACTAATAAACCGAGAAATAAATCAATAATACCCACGGCCAATCCTCCAACCCTAACCCTAACCCATACCAATCGCGTAACACATAAACCGAGAAATAAATCAATAATACCCCACCTTCAATCCTCCAACCCTAACCCTAACCCATACCAATCGCGTGACAAATAAACCGAGAAATAAATCAATAATACCCCACCGCCAATCCTCCAACCCTAACCCTAACCCATACCAATCGCGCAACAAATAAACCGAGAAATAAATCAATAATACCCCACCGCCAATCCTCCAACCCTAACCCTAACCCATACCAATCGCGTAACAAATAAACCGAGAAATAAATCAATACCACCGCCAATCCTCCAACCCTAACCCTAACCCATACCAATCGCGTAACAAATAAACAGAGTAATAAATCAATACCACCGCCAATCCTCCAACCCTAACCCTAACCCATACCAATCGCGTAACAAATAAACCGAGAAATAAATCAATAATACCCCACCGCCAATCCTCCAACCCTAACCCTAACCCATACCAATCGCGTAACAAATAAACCGAGAAATAAATCAATAATACCCCACCGCCAATCCTCCAACCCTAACCCTAACCCATACCAATCGCGTAACACATAAACCGAGAAATAAATCAATACCACCGCCAATCCTCCAACCCTAACCCAAACCCATACCAATCGCGTAACAAATAAACCGAGAAATAAATCAATAATACCCCACCGCCAATCCTCCAACCCTAACCCTAACCCATACCAATCGCGCAACAAATAAACCGAGAAATAAATCAATAATACCCCACCGCCAATCCTCCAACCCTAACCCTAACCCATACCATCCCGCAACAAATAAACCGAGAAATAAATCAATAATACCCCACCGCCAATCCTCCAACCCTAACCCTAACCCATACCAATCGCGTGACAAATAAACCGAGAAATAAATCAATACCACGGCCAATCCTCCAACCCTAACCCTAACCCATACCAATCGCGTAACAAATAAACCGAGAAATAAATCAATAATACCTCACCGCCAATCCTCCAACCCTAACCCTAACCCATACCAATCGTGTAACAAATAAACCGAGAAATAAATCAATAATACCCCACCGCCAATCCTCCAATCCTAACCCTAACCCTTACGAATCGCGTATCAAATAAACCGAGAAATAAATCAATACCACCGCCAATCCTCCAACCCTAACCCTAACCCATACCAATCGCGTAACAAATAAACCGAGAAATAAATCAATACCACCGCCAATCCTCCAACCCTAACCCTAACCCATACCAATCGCTTAACAAATAAACCGAGAAATAAATCAATACCACCGCCAATCCTCCAACCCTAACCCTAACCCATACCAATCGCGTAACAAATAAACCGAGAAATATATCAATACCACCGCCAATCCTCCAACCCTAACCCATACCAATCGCGTAACAAATAAACCGAGAAATAAATCAATAATACCCCACCGCCAATCCTCCAACCCTAATCCTAACCCATACCAATCGCGTAACAAATAAACAGAGAAATAAATCAATACCACCGCCAATCCTCCAACCCTAACCCTAACCCATACCAATCGCGCAACAAATAAACCGAGAAATAAATCAATACCACCCCACCGCCAATCCTCCAACCCTAACCCTAACCCATACCAATCGCGTAACAAATAAACCAAGAAATAAATCAATACCACCGCCAATCCTCCAACCCTAACCCTAACCCATACCAATCGCGCAACAAATAAACCGAGAAATAAATCAATAATACCCCACCGCCAATCCTCCAACCCTAACCCTAACCCATACCAATCGCGCGACAAATAAACCGAGAAATAAATCAATAATACCCCACCGCCAATCCTCCAACCCTAACCCTAACCCATACCAATCGCGTAACAAATAAACCGAGAAATAAATCAATACCACCGCCAATCCTCCAACCCTAACCCTAACCCATACCAATCGCGTAACAAATAAACCGAGAAATAAATCAATACCACCCCACCGCCAATCCTCCAACCCTAACCCTAACCCATACCAATCGCGTGACAAATAAACCGAGAAATAAATCAATAATACCCCACCGCCAATCCTCCAACCCTAACCCTAACCCATACCAATCGCGTAACAAATAAACCGAGAAATAAATCAATAATACCCCACCGCCAATCCTCCAACCCTAACCCTAACCCATACCAATCGCGTTACAAATAAACCGAGAAATAAATCAATAATACCACACCGCCAATCCTCCAACCCTAACCCTAACCCATACCAATCGCGTAACAAATAAACCGAGAAATAAATCAATAATACCCCACCGCCAATCCTCCAACCCTAACCCTAACCCATACCAATCACGTAACAAATAAACCGAGAAATAAATCAATAATACCCCACCGCCAATCCTCCAACCCTAACCCTAACCCATACCAATCGCGTAACAAATAAACCGAGAAATAAATCAATAATACCCTACCGCCAATCCTCCAACCCTAACCCTAACCCAAACCAATCGCGCAACAGATAAACCGAGAAACAAAATCAATACCACACCACCGCCAATCCTCCAACCCTAACCCTAACCCATACCAATCGCGTAACAAATAAACCGAGAAATAAATCAATAATACCCCACCGCCAATCCTCCAACCCTAACCCTAACCCATACCAATCGCGTAACAAATAAACCGAGAAATAAATCAATAATACCCCACCGCCAATCCTCCAACCCTAACCCTAACCCATACCAATCTAGCAACAAATACACCGAGAAATAATTCAATAATGCCCCACCGCCAATCCTCCAATCCTAACCCTAACCCATACCAATCGCGTAACACATAAACCGAGAAATAAATCAATACCACCGCCAATCCTCCAACCCTAACCCAAACCCATACCAATCGCGTAACAAATAAACCGAGAAATAAATCAATAATACCCCACCGCCAATCCTCCAACCCTAACCCTAACCCATACCAATCGCGCAACAAATAAACCGAGAAATAAATCAATAATACCCCACCGCCAATCCTCCAACCCTAACAAATAAACCGAGAAATAAATCAATAATACCCCACCGCCAATCCTCCAACCCTAACCCTAACCCATACCAATCGCGCAACAAATAAACCGAGAAATAAATCAATAATACCCCACCGCCAATCCTCCAACCCTAACCCTAACCCATACCAATCGCGTGACAAATAAACCGAGAAATAAATCAATACCACGGCCAATCCTCCAACCCTAACTATAACCCATACCAATCGCGTAACAAATAAACCGAGAAATAAATCAATAATACCTCACCGCCAATCCTCCAACCCTAACCCTAACCCATACCAATCGTGTAACAAATAAACCGAGAAATAAATCAATAATACCCCACCGCCAATCCTCCAATCCTAACCCTAACCCATACGAATCGCGTATCAAATAAACCGAGAAATAAATCAATACCACCGCCAATCCTCCAACCCTAACCCTAACCCATACCAATCGCGTAACAAATAAACCGAGAAATAAATCAATACCACCGCCAATCCTCCAACCCTAACCCTAACCCATACCAATCGCGTAACAAATAAACCGAGAAATAAATCAATACCACCGCCAATCCTCCAACCCTAACCCTAACCCATACCAATCGCGTAACAAATAAACCGAGAAATATATCAATACCACCGCCAATCCTCCAACCCTAACCCATACCAATCGCGTAACAAATAAACCGAGAAATAAATCAATAATACCCCACCGCCAATCCTCCAACCCTAATCCTAACCCATACCAATCGCGTAACAAATAAACAGAGAAATAAATCAATACCACCGCCAATCCTCCAACCCTAACCCTAACCCATACCAATCGCGCAACAAATAAACCGAGAAATAAATCAATACCACCCCACCGCCAATCCTCCAACCCTAACCCTAACCCATACCAATCGCGTAACAAATAAACCAAGAAATAAATCAATACCACCGCCAATCCTCCAACCCTAACCCTAACCCATACCAATCGCGCAACAAATAAACCGAGAAATAAATCAATAATACCCCACCGCCAATCCTCCAACCCTAACCCTAACCCATACCAATCGCGCGACAAATAAACCGAGAAATAAATCAATAATACCCCACCGCCAATCCTCCAACCCTAACCCTAACCCATACCAATCGCGTAACAAATAAACCGAGAAATAAATCAATACCACCGCCAATCCTCCAACCCTAACCCTAACCCATACCAATCGCGTAACAAATAAACCGAGAAATAAATCAATACCACCCCACCGCCAATCCTCCAACCCTAACCCTAACCCATACCAATCGCGTGACAAATAAACCGAAAAATAAATCAATAATACCCCACCGCCAATCCTCCAACCCTAACCCTAACCCATACCAATCGCGTAACAAATAAACCGAGAAATAAATCAATAATACCCCACCGCCAATCCTCCAACCCTAACCCTAACCCATACCAATCGCGTAACAAATAAACCGAGAAATAAATCAATAATACCACACCGCCAATCCTCCAACCCTAACCCTAACCCATACCAATCGCGTAACAAATAAACCGAGAAATAAATCAATAATACCCCACCGCCAATCCTCCAACCCTAACCCTAACCCATACCAATCACGTAACAAATAAACCGAGAAATAAATCAATAATACCCCACCGCCAATCCTCCAACCCTAACCCTAACCCATACCAATCGCGTAACAAATAAACCGAGAAATAAATCAATAATACCCCACCGCCAATCCTCCAACCCTAACCCTAACCCAAACCAATCGCGCAACAAATAAACCGAGAAACAAAATCAATACCACACCACCGCCAATCCTCCAACCCTAACCCTAACCCATACCAATCGCGTAACAAATAAACCGAGAAATAAATCAATAATACCCCACCGCCAATCCTCCAACCCTAACCCTAACCCATACCAATCGCGTAACAAATAAACCGAAAAATAAATAATACCCCACCGCCAATCCTCCAACCCTAACCCTAACCCATACCAATCGCGTAACAAATAAACCGAGAAATAAATCAATACCACCGCCAATCCTCCAACCCTAACCCTAACCCATACCAATCGCGTAACAAATAAACCGAGAAATAAATCAATACCACCCCACCGCCAATCCTCCAACCCTAACCCTAACCCATACCAATCGCGTGACAAATAAACCGAGAAATAAATCAATAATACCCCACCGCCAATCCTCCAACCCTAACCCTAACCCATACCAATCGCGTAACAAATAAACCGAGAAATAAATCAATAATACCCCACCGCCAATCCTCCAACCCTAACCCTAACCCATACCAATCGCGTTACAAATAAACCGAGAAATAAATCAATAATACCACACCGCCAATCCTCCAACCCTAACCCTAACCCATACCAATCGCGTAACAAATAAACCGAGAAATAAATCAATAATACCCCACCGCCAATCCTCCAACCCTAACCCTAACCCATACCAATCACGTAACAAATAAACCGAGAAATAAATCAATAATACCCCACCGCCAATCCTCCAACCCTAACCCTAACCCATACCAATCGCGTAACAAATAAACCGAGAAATAAATCAATAATACCCCACCGCCAATCCTCCAACCCTAACCCTAACCCAAACCAATCGCGCAACAGATAAACCGAGAAACAAAATCAATACCACACCACCGCCAATCCTCCAACCCTAACCCTAACCCATACCAATCGCGTAACAAATAAACCGAGAAATAAATCAATAATACCCCACCGCCAATCCTCCAACCCTAACCCTAACCCATACCAATCGCGTAACAAATAAACCGAGAAATAAATCAATAATACCCCACCGCCAATCCTCCAACCCTAACCCTAACCCATACCAATCTAGCAACAAATACACCGAGAAATAAATCAATAATGCCCCACCGCCAATCCTCCAATCCTAACCCTAACCCATACCAATCGCGTAACACATAAACCGAGAAATAAATCAATACCACCGCCAATCCTCCAACCCTAACCCAAACCCATACCAATCGCGTAACAAATAAACCGAGAAATAAATCAATAATACCCCACCGCCAATCCTCCAACCCTAACCCTAACCCATACCAATCGCGCAACAAATAAACCGAGAAATAAATCAATAATACCCCACCGCCAATCCTCCAACCCTAACAAATAAACCGAGAAATAAATCAATAATACCCCACCGCCAATCCTCCAACCCTAACCCTAACCCATACCAATCGCGCAACAAATAAACCGAGAAATAAATCAATAATACCCCACCGCCAATCCTCCAACCCTAACCCTAACCCATACCAATCGCGTGACAAATAAACCGACAAATAAATCAATACCACGGCCAATCCTCCAACCCTAACTCTAACCCATACCAATCGCGTAACAAATAAACCGAGAAATAAATCAATAATACCTCACCGCCAATCCTCCAACCCTAACCCTAACCCATACCAATCGTGTAACAAATAAACCGAGAAATAAATCAATAATACCCCACCGCCAATCCTCCAATCCTAACCCTAACCCATACGAATCGCGTATCAAATAAACCGAGAAATAAATCAATACCACCGCCAATCCTCCAACCCTAACCCTAACCCATACCAATCGCGTAACAAATAAACCGAGAAATAAATCAATACCACCGCCAATCCTCCAACCCTAACCCTAACCCATACCAATCGCGTAACAAATAAACCGAGAAATAAATCAATACCACCGCCAATCCTCCAACCCTAACCCTAACCCATACCAATCGCGTAACAAATAAACCGAGAAATATATCAATACCACCGCCAATCCTCCAACCCTAACCCATACCAATCGCGTAACAAATAAACCGAGAAATAAATCAATAATACCCCACCGCCAATCCTCCAACCCTAATCCTAACCCATACCAATCGCGTAACAAATAAACAGAGAAATAAATCAATACCACCGCCAATCCTCCAACCCTAACCCTAACCCATACCAATCGCGCAACAAATAAACCGAGAAATAAATCAATACCACCCCACCGCCAATCCTCCAACCCTAACCCTAACCCATACCAATCGCGTAACAAATAAACCAAGAAATAAATCAATACCACCGCCAATCCTCCAACCCTAACCCTAACCCATACCAATCGCGCAACAAATAAACCGAGAAATAAATCAATAATACCCCACCGCCAATCCTCCAACCCTAACCCTAACCCATACCAATCGCGCGACAAATAACCCGAGAAATAAATCAATAATACCCCACCGCCAATCCTCCAACCCTAACCCTAACCCATACCAATCGCGTAACAAATAAACCGAGAAATAAATCAATACCACCGCCAATCCTCCAACCCTAACCCTAACCCATACCAATCGCGTAACAAATAAACCGAGAAATAAATCAATACCACCCCACCGCCAATCCTCCAACCCTAACCCTAACCCATACCAATCGCGTGACAAATAAACCGAAAAATAAATCAATAATACCCCACCGCCAATCCTCCAACCCTAACCCTAACCCATACCAATCGCGTAACAAATAAACCGAGAAATAAATCAATAATACCCCACCGCCAATCCTCCAACCCTAACCCTAACCCATACCAATCGCGTAACAAATAAACCGAGAAATAAATCAATAATACCACATCGCCAATCCTCCAACCCTAACCCTAACCCATACCAATCGCGTAACAAATAAACCGAGAAATAAATCAATAATACCCCACCGCCAATCCTCCAACCCTAACCCTAACCCATACCAATCACGTAACAAATAAACCGAGAAATAAATCAATAATACCCCACCGCCAATCCTCCAACCCTAACCCTAACCCATACCAATCGCGTAACAAATAAACCGAGAAATAAATCAATAATACCCCACCGCCAATCCTCCAACCCTAACCCTAACCCAAACCAATCGCGCAACAAATAAACCGAGAAACAAAATCAATACCACACCACCGCCAATCCTCCAACCCTAACCCTAACCCATACCAATCGCGTAACAAATAAACCGAGAAATAAATCAATAATACCCCACCGCCAATCCTCCAACCCTAACCCTAACCCATACCAATCGCGTAACAAATAAACCGAAAAATAAATAATACCCCACCGCCAATCCTCCAACCCTAACCCTAACCCATACCAATCGAGTAACAAATAAACCGAGAAATAAATCAATAATACCCCACCGCCAATCCTCCAACCCTAACCCTAACCCATACCAATCGCGTATCAAATAAACCGAGAAATAAATCAATAATACCCCACCGCCAATCCTCCAACCCTAACCCTAACCCATACCAATCGCGTAACAAATAAACCGAGAAATAAATCAATAATACCCCACCGCCAATCCTCCAACCCTAACCCTAACCCATACCAATCGCGTAACAAATAAACCGAGAAATAAATAATACCCCACCGCCAATCCTCCAACCCTAACCCTAACCCATACCAATCGCGTAACAAATAAACCGAGAAATAAATCAATAATACCCCACCGCCAATCCTCCAACCCTAACCCTAACCCATACCAATCGCGTATCAAATAAACCGAGAAATAAATCAATAATACCCCACCGCCAATCCTCCAACCCTAACCCTAACCCATACCAATCGCGTAACAAATAAACCGAGAAATAAATCAATAATACCCCACCGCCAATCCTCCAACCCTAACCCTAACCCATACCAATCGCGTAACAATTAAACCGAGAAATAAATCAATAATACCCCACCGCCAATCCTCCAACCCTAACCCTAACCCATACCAATCGCGCAACAAATAAACCGGGAAATAAATCAATAATACCGCCAATCCTCCAACCCTAACCCTAACCCATACCAATCGCGTAACAAATAAACCGAGAAATAAATAAATAATACCCCACCGCCAATCCTCCAACCCTAATCCTAACCCATACCAATCGCGTAACAAATAAACCGAGAAATAAATCAATACCACCGCCAATCCTCCAACCCTAACCCTAACCCATACCAATCGCGTAACAAATAAACTGAGAAATAAATCAATACCACCGCCAATCCTCCAACCCTAACCCTAACCCATACAAATCGCGTAACAAATAAACCGAGAAATAAATCAATAATACCCCACCGCCAATCCTCCAACCCTAACCCTAACCCATACCAATCGCGCAACAAATAAACCGAGAAATAAATCAATACCACCGCCAATCCTCCAACCCTAACCCTAACCCATACCAATCGCGTAACAAATAAACCGAGAAATAAATCAATAATACCCCACCGCCAATCCTCCAACCCTAACCCTAACCCATACCAATCGCGTTACAAATAAACCGAGAAATAAATCAATACCACCGCCAATCCTCCAACCCTAACCCTAACCCATACCAATCGCGCAACAAATAAACCGAGAAATAAATCAATAATACCGCCAATCCTCCAACCCTAACCCTAACCCGTACCAATCGCGTAACAAATAAACCGAGAAATAAATCAATAATACCCCACCGCCAATCCTCCAACCCTAACCCTAACCCATACCAATCGCGTAACAAATAAACCGAGAAATAAATCAATAATACCCCACCGCCAATCCTCCAACCCTAACCCTAACCCATACCAATCGCGTAACAAATAAACCGAGAAATAAATCAATAATACCCCACCACCAATCCTCCAACCCTAACCCTATCCCATACCAATCGCGCAACAAATAAACCGAGAAATAAATCAATAATACCCCACCGCCAATCCTCCAACCCTAACCCTAACCCATACCATCCCGCAACAAATAAACCGAGAAATAAATCAATAATACCCCACCGCCAATCGCGTAACAAATAAACCGAGAAATAAATCAATAATACCCCACCGCCAATCCTCCAACCCTAACCCTAACCCATACCAATCGCGTGACAAATAAACCGAGAAATAAATAAATAATACCCCACCGCCAATCCTCCAACCCTAACCCTAACCCATACAAATCGCGCAACAAATAAACCGAGAAATAAATCAATAATACCCCACCGCCAATCCTCCAACCCTAACCCTAACCAGGCTTGGGGCAATTACTTGTGAATGTAATTAATTACAATTACAATTACTTCAACATTTTTCAATTACAATTACAATTCCCATTACATCTATTTCACAATGTAATTAATTACAATTACAATTACTTTGAAATGTAATTCAATTACAATTACATTTCAGCACATCATTGAAGAAGGAACACTTTTTATTTATATAAACTCTATTTGATAACAAAACATAAATTTAATACAAGCAATATGAAATACACAGTGAAGCACACTTGGTACAGTGTAGGTGTTCATAGAACTGAGCGAATAATGGTTTATAGCTGGCAATTCCAGCGTGTTGCATTGGCAGCTTGTAGTCGGGTTGATCTTCTAGAAATTGGAATGATATCAGAGATTTATGAACTTTGCTAACTATCTTCAATGCTTTGGCATTCTTGACCGATGTTTTTGCATACTGAAAGATCCTAGTAGGTTGTTGATCACTTGCTGATGGTGCTTGTGTGACTGGATTCATAGACATCTTGATGCTTTCACTATAAAATGAAAATAATTTTTAATAACACACATGTATCCATCATTTAATTATTAAGCGAATAAGACTATCTCAGTAAGTCAGACACACAGCCAGGCCAATTGTAAAGGACAATGAGATAATCAACACTCTGATTGTTAATTAGAGTCATAAACTTAATTAGCCTGTGTGGCCACCAGCTTACTGATAACACAATGCCGCCACTAGACAGTGCTAATTGTGGGATTATTGAGGCAGGGATCTGTCCCCACTTTGTCATTCAGTTGCAAATTAGAAGAGACAATAAACAATGCATATACCAATACCACCATATGACTGAATTTATATGTCAATGGAATTAAACAAAACTAATACATAGAAATGGAAACTTACCTTCAGGTGTGTCACAAAATTGGAGGTAACTTTTTTGGAACTGGATATTGTAGTTGGGCAAAGTTTGCACTTCGCTTTCATAGGACACGGTGTGTCTTTCTGCAAATTAAAATGCTTCCAGATTTTTTGTAGACATGTTGATAGTATTAGCAATGGTTGGTATGAATTTCTACCATAACAGATGGAGATAACGAAACATGAGCATAAGTAAAGAGTGATATATTATAGTGATATATTGTCAATTATTTGAAGTTGGTTTCTCATTGTATTTATCAAAACAAGCCTTCTAGTAGGCTTCTACCTCAAAGGTTAACCAATGCTTAAGCAAACAAACAGGAGGTGTCAACAGAATTCACAATTGAGACACAGTGGATAAAGACTCAGTGTTGTGACAACATAGTGATAGCCAGTCACCAGTCTTACACTTTGAAATTTGGAGAAAAAAAACATTTGAAGAAACCATTGGATGAATTGAGAAGAAACAAGTACCTGTGATTTTGAAGTAATTGAAATTAAGACCCTAATTACAATTACAATTACATCCTAACCAATTACAATTGCAATTACATGTAATTGAGAATAAACTCAATTACCAATTACATGCAATTACTTGAAAAAATGTAATTAATTACAATCAATTACAATTACAAATTACAATTACCCCATCCCTGACCCTAACCCATACAAATCGCGTAACAAATAAACCGAGAAATAAATCAATGATACCCCACCGCCAAACCTCCAACCCTAACCCTAACCCATACCAATCGCGTAACAAATAAACCGAGAAATAAATCAATACCACCGCCAATCCTCCAACCCTAACCCTAACCCATACCAATCGCGTGACAAATAAACCGAGAAATAAATCAATACCACCGCCAATCCTCCAACCCTAACCCTAACCCATACCAATCGCGTAACAAATAAACCGAGAAATAAATCAATACCACCGCCAATCCTCCAACCCTAACCCTAACCCATACCAATCGCGTAACAAATAAACCGAGAAATAAATCAATAATACCCCACCACCAATCCTCCAACCCTAACCCTATCCCATACCAATCGCGCAACAAATAAACCGAGAAATAAATCAATAATACCCCACCGCCAATCCTCCAACCCTAACCCTAACCCATACCATCCCGCAACAAATAAACCGAGAAATAAATCAATGATACCCCACCGCCAAACCTCCAACCCTAACCCTAACCCATACCAATCGCGTAACAAATAAACCGAGAAATAAATCAATACCACCGCCAATCCTCCAACCCTAACCCTAACCCATACCAATCGCGTGACAAATAAACCGAGAAATAAATCAATACCACCGCCAATCCTCCAACCCTAACCCTAACCCATACCAATCGCGTAACAAATAAACCGAGAAATAAATCAATACCACCGCCAATCCTCCAACCCTAACCCTAACCCATACCAATCGCGTAACAAATAAACCGAGAAATAAATCAATACCACCGCCAATCCTCCAACCCTAACCCTAACCCATACCAACCGCGTAACAAATAAACAGAGTAATAAATCAATACCACCGCCAATCCTCCAGTCCTAACCCTAACCCATACCAATCACGTAACAAATAAACCGAGAAATAAATCAATGATACCCCACCGCCAAACCTCCAACCCTAACCCTAACCCATACCAATCGCGTAACAAATAAACCGAGAAATAAATCAATACCACCGCCAATCCTCCAACCCTAACCCTAACCCATACCAATCGCGTAACAAATAAACCGAGAAATAAATCAATACCACCGCCAATCCTCCAACACTAACCCTAACCCATACCAATCGCGCAACAAATAAACCGAGAAATAAATCAATAATACCCCACCGCCAATCCTCCAACCCTAACCCTAACCCATACCAATCGCGTAACAAATAAACCGAGAAATAAATCAATACCACCGCCAATCCTCCAACCCTAACCCTAACCCATACCAATCGCGTAACAAATAAACCGAGAAATAAATCAATAATACCCCACCGCCAATCCTCCAACCCTAACCCTAACCCATACCAATCGCGTAACAAATAAACCGAGAAATAAATCAATAATACCCCACCGCCAATCGCGTAACAAATAAACCGAGAAATAAATCAATAATACCCCACCGCCAATCCTCCAACCCTAACCCTAACCATACCAATCGCGTGACAAATAAACCGAGAAATAAATCAATAATACCCCACCGCCAATCCTCCAACCCTAACCCTAACCCATACCAATCGCTTAACAAATAAACCGAGAAATAAATCAATAATACCCCACCGCCAATCCTCCAACCCTAACCCATACCAATCGCGTAACAAATAAACCGAGAAATAAATCAATAATACCCCACCGCCAATCCTCCAACCCTAACCCTAACCCATACCAATCGCGTAACTAATAAACCGAGAAATAAATCAATAATACCCCACCGCCAATCCTCCAACCCTAACCCTAACCCATACCAATCTCGCAACAAATACACCAAGAAATAAATCAATAATGCCCCACCGCCAATCCTCCAATCCTAACCCTAACCCATACCAATCGCGCAACAAATAAACCGAGAAATAAATCAATAATACCCCACCGCCAATCCTCCAACCCTAACCCTAACCCATACCAATCGCGTGACAAATAAACCGAGAAATAAATCAATAATACCCCACCGCCAATCCTCCAACCCTAACCCTAACCCATACCAATCGCGTAACTAATAAACCGAGAAATAAATCAATAATACCCACGGCCAATCCTCCAACCCTAACCCTAATCCATACCAATCGCGTAACACATAAACCGAGAAATAAATCAATAATACCCCACCTTCAATCCTCCAACCCTAACCCTAACCCATACCAATCGCGTGACAAATAAACCGAGAAATAAATCAATAATACCCCACCGCCAATCCTCCAACCCTAACCCTAACCCATACCAATCGCGCAACAAATAAACCGAGAAATAAATCAATAATACCCCACCGCCAATCCTCCAACCCTAACCCTAACCCATACCAATCGCGTAACAAATAAACCGAGAAATAAATCAATACCACCGCCAATCCTCCAACCCTAACCCTAACCCATACCAATCGCGTAACAAATAAACAGAGTAATAAATCAATACCACCGCCAATCCTCCAACCCTAACCCTAACCCATACCAATCGCGTAACAAATAAACCGAGAAATAAATCAATAATACCCCACCGCCAATCCTCCAACCCTAACCCTAACCCATACCAATCGCGTAACAAATAAACCGAGAAATAAATCAATAATACCCTACCGCCAATCCTCCAACCGTAACCCTAACCCATACCAATCTCGCAACAAATACACCGAGAAATAAATCAATAATGCCCCACCGCCAATCCTCCAATCCTAACCCTAACCCATACCAATCGCGTAACACATAAACCGAGAAATAAATCAATACCACCGCCAATCCTCCAACCCTAACCCTAACCCATACCAATCGCGTAACAAATAAACCGAGAAATAAATCAATAATACCCCACCGTCAATCCTCCAACCCTAACCCTACCCCATACCAATCGCGTAACAAATAAACCAAGAAATAAATCAATACCACCGCCAATCCTCCAACCCTAACCCTAACCCATACCAATCGCGTAACAAATAAACCGAGAAATAAATCAATAATACCCCACCGCCAATCCTCCAACCCTAATCCTAACCCATACCAATCGCGTAACAAATAAACAGAGAAATAAATCAATACCACCGCCAATCCTCCAACCCTAACCCTAACCCATACCAATCGCGCAACAAATAAACCGAGAAATAAATCAATACCACCCCACCGCCAATCCTCCAACCCTAACCCTAACCCATACCAATCACGTAACAAATAAACCAAGAAATAAATCAATACCACCGCCAATCCTCCAACCCTAACCCTAACCCATACCAATCGCGCAACAAATAAACCGAGAAATAAATCAATAATACCCCACCGCCAATCCTCCAACCCTAACCCTAACCCATACCAATCGCGCGACAAATAAACCGAGAAATAAATCAATAATACCCCACCGCCAATCCTCCAACCCTAACCCTAACCCATACCAATCGCGCAACAAATAAACCGAGAAATAAATCAATACCACCGCCAATCCTCCAACCCTAACCCTAACCCATACCAATCGCGTAACAAATAAACCGAGAAATAAATCAATACCACCGCCAATCCTCCAACCCTAACCCTAACCCATACCAATCGCGTAACAAATAAACCGAGAAATAAATCAATACCACCCCACCGCCAATCCTCCAATCCTAACCCTAACCCATACCAATCGCGCAACAAATAAACCGAGAAATAAATCAATACCACCGCCAATCCTCCAACCCTAACCCTAACCCATACCAATCGCGTAACAAATAAACCGAGAAATAAATCAATAATACCCCACCGCCAATCCTCCAACCCTAACCCTAACCCATACCAATCGCGTAACAAATAAACCGGGAAATAAATCAATAATACCCCACCGCCAATCCTCCAACCCTAACCCTAACCCATACCAATCGCGTAACAAATAAACCGAGAAATAAATCAATAATACCCCACCGCCAATCCTCCAACCCTAACCCTAACCCATACCAATCGCGTAACAAATAAACCGAGAAATAAATCAATAATACCCCACCGCCAATCCTCCAACCCTAACCCTAACCCATACCAATCGCGTATCAAATAAACCGAGAAATAAATCAATAATACCCCACCGCCAATCCTCCAACCCTAACCCTAACCCATACCAATCGCGTAACAAATAAACCGAGAAATAAATCAATACCACCGCCAATCCTCCAACCCTAACCCTAACCCATACCAATCGCGTGACAAATAAACCGAGAAATAAATCAATACCACCGCCAATCCTCCAACCCTAACCCTAACCCATACCAATCGCGTAACAAATAAACCGAGAAATAAATCAATACCACCGCCAATCCTCCAACCCTAACCCTAACCCATACCAATCGCGTAACAAATAAACCGAGAAATAAATCAATACCACCGCCAATCCTCCAACCCTAACCCTAACCCATACCAACCGCGTAACAAATAAACAGAGTAATAAATCAATACCACCGCCAATCCTCCAGTCCTAACCCTAACCCATACCAATCACGTAATAAATAAACCGAGAAATAAATCAATGATACCCCACCGCCAAACCTCCAACCCTAACCCTAACCCATACCAATCGCGTAACAAATAAACCGAGAAATAAATCAATACCACCGCCAATCCTCCAACCCTAACCCTAACCCATACCAATCGCGTAACAAATAAACCGAGAAATAAATCAATACCACCGCCAATCCTCCAACACTAACCCTAACCCATACCAATCGCGCAACAAATAAACCGAGAAATAAATCAATAATACCCCACCGCCAATCCTCCAACCCTAACCCTAACCCATACCAATCGCGTAACAAATAAACCGAGAAATAAATCACTACCACCGCCAATCCTCCAACCCTAACCCATACCCATCGCGTAACAAATAAACCGAGAAATAAATCAATAATACCCCACCGCCAATCCTCCAACCCTAACCCTAACCCATACCAATCGCGTAACAAATAAACCGAGAAATAAATCAATAATACCCCACCGCCAATCGCGTAACAAATAAACCGAGAAATAAATCAATAATACCCCACCGCCAATCCTCCAACCCTAACCCTAACCATACCAATCGCGTGACAAATAAACCGAGAAATAAATCAATAATACCCCACCGCCAATCCTCCAACCCTAACCCTAACCCATACCAATCGCGTAACAAATAAACCGAGAAATAAATCAATAATACCCCACCGCCAATCCTCCAACCCTAACCCATACCAATCGCGTAACAAATAAACCGAGAAATAAATCAATAATACCCCACCGCCAATCCTCCAACCCTAACCCTAACCCATACCAATCGCGTAACTAATAAACCGAGAAATAAATCAATAATACCCCACCGCCAATCCTCCAACCCTAACCCTAACCCATACCAATCTCGCAACAAATACACCGAGAAATAAATCAATAATGCCCCACCGCCAATCCTCCAATCCTAACCCTAACCCATACCAATCGCGCAACAAATAAACCGAGAAATAAATCAATAATACCCCACCGCCAATCCTCCAACCCTAACCCTAACCCATACCAATCGCGTGACAAATAAACCGAGAAATAAATCAATAATACCCCACCGCCAATCCTCCAACCCTAACCCTAACCCATACCAATCGCGTAACTAATAAACCGAGAAATAAATCAATAATACCCACGGCCAATCCTCCAACCCTAACCCTAATCCATACCAATCGCGTAACACATAAACCGAGAAATAAATCAATAATACCCCACCTTCAATCCTCCAACCCTAACCCTAACCCATACCAATCGCGTGACAAATAAACCGAGAAATAAATCAATAATACCCCACCGCCAATCCTCCAACCCTAACCCTAACCCATACCAATCGCGCAACAAATAAACCGAGAAATAAATCAATAATACCCCACCGCCAATCCTCCAACCCTAACCCTAACCCATACCAATCGCGTTACAAATAAACCGAGAAATAAATCAATACCACCGCCAATCCTCCAACCCTAACCCTAACCCATACCAATCGCGTAACAAATAAACAGAGTAATAAATCAATACCACCGCCAATCCTCCAACCCTAACCCTAACCCATACCAATCGCGTAACAAATAAACCGAGAAATAAATCAATAATACCCCACCGCCAATCCTCCAACCCTAACCCTAACCCATACCAATCGCGTAACAAATAAACCGAGAAATAAATCAATAATACCCTACCGCCAATCCTCCAACCCTAACCCTAACCCATACCAATCTCGCAACAAATACACCGAGAAATAAATCAATAATGCCCCACCGCCAATCCTCCAATCCTAACCCTAACCCATACCAATCGCGTAACACATAAACCGAGAAATAAATCAATACCACCGCCAATCCTCCAACCCTAACCCTAACCCATACCAATCGCGTAACAAATAAACCGAGAAATAAATCAATAATACCCCACCGTCAATCCTCCAACCCTAACCCTACCCCATACCAATCGCGTAACAAATAAACCAAGAAATAAATCAATACCACCGCCAATCCTCCAACCCTAACCCTAACCCATACCAATCGCGTAACAAATAAACCGAGAAATAAATCAATAATACCCCACCGCCAATCCTCCAACCCTAATCCTAACCCATACCAATCGCGTAACAAATAAACAGAGAAATAAATCAATACCACCGTCAATCCTCCAACCCTAACCCTAACCCATACCAATCGCGCAACAAATAAACCGAGAAATAAATCAATACCACCCCACCGCCAATCCTCCAACCCTAACCCTAACCCATACCAATCGCGTAACAAATAAACCAAGAAATAAATCAATACCACCGCCAATCCTCCAACCCTAACCCTAACCCATACCAATCGCGCAACAAATAAACCGAGAAATAAATCAATAATACCCCACCGCCAATCCTCCAACCCTAACCCTAACCCATACCAATCGCGCGACAAATAAACCGAGAAATAAATCAATAATACCCCACCGCCAATCCTCCAACCCTAACCCTAACCCATACCAATCGCGCAACAAATAAACCGAGAAATAAATCAATACCACCGCCAATCCTCCAACCCTAACCCTAACCCATACCAATCGCGTAACAAATAAACCGAGAAATAAATCAATACCACCGCCAATCCTCCAACCCTAACCCTAACCCATACCAATCGCGTAACAAATAAACCGAGAAATAAATCAATACCACCCCACCGCCAATCCTCCAATCCTAACCCTAACCCATACCAATCGCGCAACAAATAAACCGAGAAATAAATCAATACCACCGTCAATCCTCCAACCCTAACCCTAACCCATACCAATCGCGTAACAAATAAACCGAGAAATAAATCAATACCACCCCACCGCCAATCCTCCAACCCTAACCCTAACCCATACCAATCGCGTAACAAATAAACCGAGAAATAAATCAATAATACCCCACCGCCAATCCTCCAACCCTAACCCTAACCCATACCAATCGCGTAACAAATAAACCGGGAAATAAATCAATAATACCCCACCGCCAATCCTCCAACCCTAACCCTAACCCATACCAATCGCGTAACAAATAAACCGAGAAATAAATCAATAATACCCCACCGCCAATCCTCCAACCCTAACCCTAACCCATACCAATCGCGTAACAAATAAACCGAGAAATAAATCAATAATACCCCACCGCCAATCCTCCAACCCTAACCCTAACCCATACCAATCGCGTAACAAATAAACCGAGAAATAAATCAATAATACCCCACCGCCAATCCTCCAACCCTAACCCTAACCCATACCAATCGCGTAACAAATAAACCGAGAAATAAATCAATAATACCCCACCGCCAATCCTCCAACCCTAACCCTAACCCATACCAATCGCGCAACAAATAAACCGTGAAATAAATCAATAATACCGCCAATCCTCCAACCCTAACCCTAACCCATACCAATCGCGTAACAAATAAACCGAGAAATAAATAAATAATACCCCACCGCCAATCCTCCAACCCTAATCCTAACCCATACCAATCGCGTAACAAATAAACCGAGAAATAAATCAATACCACCGCCAATCCTCCAACCCTAACCCTAACCCATACCAATCGCGTAACAAATAAACTGAGAAATAAATCAATACCACCGCCAATCCTCCAACCCTAACCCTAACCCATACCAATCGCGTAACACATAAACCGAGAAATAAATCAATACCACCGCCAATCCTCCAACCCTAACCCTAACCCATACCAATCGCGTAACAAATAAACCGAGAAATAAATCAATAATACCCCACCGTCAATCCTCCAACCCTAACCCTACCCCATACCAATCGCGTAACAAATAAACCAAGAAATAAATCAATACCACCGCCAATCCTCCAACCCTAACCCTAACCCATACCAATCGCGTAACAAATAAACCGAGAAATAAATCAATAATACCCCACCGCCAATCCTCCAACCCTAATCCTAACCCATACCAATCGCGTAACAAATAAACAGAGAAATAAATCAATACCACCGCCAATCCTCCAACCCTAACCCTAACCCATACCAATCGCGCAACAAATAAACCGAGAAATAAATCAATACCACCCCACCGCCAATCCTCCAACCCTAACCCTAACCCATACCAATCGCGTAACAAATAAACCAAGAAATAAATCAATACCACCGCCAATCCTCCAACCCTAACCCTAACCCATACCAATCGCGCAACAAATAAACCGAGAAATAAATCAATAATACCCCACCGCCAATCCTCCAACCCTAACCCTAACCCATACCAATCGCGCGACAAATAAACCGAGAAATAAATCAATAATACCCCACCGCCAATCCTCCAACCCTAACCCTAACCCATACCAATCGCGCAACAAATAAACCGAGAAATAAATCAATACCACCGCCAATCCTCCAACCCTAACCCTAACCCATACCAATCGCGTAACAAATAAACCGAGAAATAAATCAATACCACCGCCAATCCTCCAACCCTAACCCTAACCCATACCAATCGCGTAACAAATAAACCGAGAAATAAATCAATACCACCCCACCGCCAATCCTCCAATCCTAACCCTAACCCATACCAATCGCGCAACAAATAAACCGAGAAATAAATCAATACCACCGTCAATCCTCCAACCCTAACCCTAACCCATACCAATCGCGTAACAAATAAACCGAGAAATAAATCAATACCACCCCACCGCCAATCCTCCAACCCTAACCCTAACCCATACCAATCGCGTAACAAATAAACCGAGAAATAAATCAATAATACCCCACCGCCAATCCTCCAACCCTAACCCTAACCTATACCAATCGCGTAACAAATAAACCGGGAAATAAATCAATAATACCCCACCGCCAATCCTCCAACGCTAACCCTAACCCATACCAATCGCGTAACAAATAAACCGAGAAATAAATCAATAATACCCCACCGCCAATCCTCCAACCCTAACCCTAACCCATACCAATCGCGTAACAAATAAACCGAGAAATAAATCAATAATACCCCACCGCCAATCCTCCAACCCTAACCCTAACCCATACCAATCGCGTAACAAATAAACCGAGAAATAAATCAATAATACCCCACCGCCAATCCTCCAACCCTAACCCTAACCCATACCAATCGCGTAACAAATAAACCGAGAAATAAATCAATAATACCCCACCGCCAATCCTCCAACCCTAACCCTAACCCATACCAATCGCGCAACAAATAAACCGTGAAATAAATCAATAATACCGCCAATCCTCCAACCCTAACCCTAACCCATACCAATCGCGTAACAAATAAACCGAGAAATAAATAAATAATACCCCACCGCCAATCCTCCAACCCTAATCCTAACCCATACCAATCGCGTAACAAATAAACCGAGAAATAAATCAATACCACCGCCAATCCTCCAACCCTAACCCTAACCCATACCAATCGCGTAACAAATAAACTGAGAAATAAATCAATACCACCGCCAATCCTCCAACCCTAACCCTAACCCATACAAATCGCGTAACAAATAAACCGAGAAATAAATCAATAATACCCCACCGCCAATCCTCCAACCCTAACCCTAACCCATACCAATCGCGCAACAAATAAACCGAGAAATAAATCAATACCACCGCCAATCCTCCAACCCTAACCCTAACCCATACCAATCGCGTAACAAATAAACCGAGAAATAAATCAATAATACCCCACCGCCAATCCTCCAACCCTAACCCTAACCCATACCAATCGCGTAACAAATAAACCGAGAAATAAATCAATACCACCGCCAATCCTCCAACCCTAACCCTAACCCATACCAATCGCGCAACAAATAAACCGAGAAATAAATCAATAATACCGCCAATCCTCCAACCCTAACCCTAACCCGTACCAATCGCGTAACAAATAAACCGAGAAATAAATCAATAATACCCCACCGCCAATCCTCCAACCCTAACCCTAACCCATACCAATCGCGTAACAAATAAACCGAGAAATAAATCAATAATACCCCACCGCCAATCCTCCAACCCTAACCCTAACCCATACCAATCGCGTAACAAATAAACCGAGAAATAAATCAATAATACCCCACCACCAATCCTCCAACCCTAACCCTATCCCATACCAATCGCGCAACAAATAAACCGAGAAATAAATCAATAATACCCCACCGCCAATCCTCCAACCCTAACCCTAACCCATACCATCCCGCAACAAATAAACCGAGAAATAAATCAATAATACCCCACCGCCAATCGCGTAACAAATAAACCGAGAAATAAATCAATAATACCCCACCGCCAATCCTCCAACCCTAACCCTAACCCATACCAATCGCGTGACAAATAAACCGAGAAATAAATCAATAATACCCCACCGCCAATCCTCCAACCCTAACCCTAACCCATACTAATCGCGCAACAAATAAACCGAGAAATAAATCAATAATACCCCACCGCCAATCCTCCAACCCTAACCCTAACCCATACAAATCGCGTAACAAATAAACCGAGAAATAAATCAATGATACCCCACCGCCAAACCTCCAACCCTAACTCTAACCCATACCAATCGCGTAACAAATAAACCGAGAAATAAATCAATACCACCGCCAATCCTCCAACCCTAACCCTAACCCATACCAATCCCGTGACAAATAAACCGAGAAATAAATCAATACCACCGCCAATCCTCCAACCCTAACCCTAACCCATACCAATCGCGTAACAAATAAACCGAGAAATAAATCAATACCACCGCCAATCCTCCAACCCTAACCCTAACCCATACCAATCGCGTAACAAATAAACCGAGAAATAAATCAATACCACCGCCAATCCTCCAACCCTAACCCTAACCCATACCAATCGCGTAACAAATAAACAGAGTAATAAATCAATACCACCGCCAATCCTCCAACCCTAACCCTAACCCATACCAATCACGTAACAAATAAACCGAGAAATAAATCAATGATACCCCACCGCCAAACCTCCAACCCTAACCCTAACCCATACCAATCGCGTAACAAATAAACCGAGAAATAAATTAATACCACCGCCAATCCTCCAACCCTAACCCTAACCCATACCAATCGCGTAACAAATAAACCGAGAAATAAATCAATACCACCGCCAATCCTCCAACACTAACCCTAACCCATACCAATCGCGCAACAAATAAACCGAGAAATAAATCAATAATACCCCACCGCCAATCCTCCAACCCTAACCCTAACCCATACCAATCGCGTAACAAATAAACCGAGAAATAAATCAATACCACCGCCAATCCTCCAACCCTAACCCTAACCCATACCAATCGCGTAACAAATAAACCGAGAAATAAATCAATAATACCCCACCGCCAATCCTCCAACCCTAACCCTAACCCATACCAATTGCGTAACAAATAAACC
The DNA here is from genome assembly GCA_032622095.1 of Siphonodentalium dalli. Taxonomy (NCBI): domain Eukaryota; kingdom Metazoa; phylum Mollusca; class Scaphopoda; order Gadilida; family Siphonodentaliidae; genus Siphonodentalium; species Siphonodentalium dalli. The sequence goes on along the minus strand of CP136063.1, from coordinate 3,774,493 downwards.
GAGAAATAAATCAATAATACCCCACCGCCAATCGCGTAACAAATAAACCGAGAAATAAATCAATAATACCCCACCGCCAATCCTCCAACCCTAACCCTAACCCATACCAATCGCGTGACAAATAAACCGAGAAATAAATCAATAATACCCCACCGCCAATCCTCCAACCCTAACCCTAACCCATACAAATCGCGCAACAAATAAACCGAGAAATAAATCAATAATACCCCACCGCCAATCCTCCAACCCTAACCCTAACCCATACAAATCGCGTAACAAATAAACCGAGAAATAAATCAATGATACCCCACCGCCAAACCTCCAACCCTAACCCTAACCCATACCAATCGCGTAACAAATAAACCGAGAAATAAATCAATACCACCGCCAATCCTCCAACCCTAACCCTAACCCATACCAATCCCGTGACAAATAAACCGAGAAATAAATCAATACCACCGTCAATCCTCCAACCCTAACCCTAACCCATACCAATCGCGTAACAAATAAACCGAGAAATAAATCAATACCACCGCCAATCCTCCAACCCTAACCCTAACCCATACCAATCGCGTAACAAATAAACCGAGAAATAAATCAATAATACCCCACCGCCAATCCTCCAACCCTAACCCTAACCCATACCAATCGCGTAACAAATAAACCGAGAAATAAATCAATAATACCTCACCGCCAATCCTCCAACCCTAACCCTAACCCATACCAATCGCGTAACAAATAAACCGAGAAATAAATCAATAATACCCCACCGCCAATCCTCCAACCATAACCCTAACCCATACCAATCGCGTGACAAATAAACCGAGAAATAAATCAATAATACCCCGCCGCCAATCCTCCAACCCTAACCCTAACCCATACCAATCACGTAACAAATAAACCGAGAAATAAATCAATGATACCCCACCGCCAAACCTCCAACCCTAACCCTAACCCATACCAATCGCGTAACAAATAAACAGAGAAATAAATCAATACCACCGCCAATCCTCCAACCCTAACCCTAACCCATACCAATCGCGTAACAAATAAACCGAGAAATAAATCAATACCACCGCCAATCCTCCAACCCTAACCCTAACCCATACCAATCGCGCAACAAATAAACCGAGAAATAAATCAATAATACCCCACCGCCAATCATCCAACCCTAACCCTAACCCATACCAATCGCGCAACAAATAAACCGAGAAATAAATCAATAATACCCCACCGCCAATCCTCCAACCCCAACCCTAACCCATACCAATCGCGTAACAAATAAACCGAGAAATAAATCAATACCACCGCCAATCATCCAACCCTAACCCTAACCCATACCAATCGCGTAACAAATAAACCGAGAAATAAATCAATACCACCGCCAATCCTCCAACCCTAACCCTAACCCATACCAATCGCGTAACAAATAAACCGAGAAATAAATCAATAATACCCCACCGCCAATCCTCCAACCCTAACTCTAACCCATAAAAATCGCGTAACAAATAAACCGAGAAATAAATCAATACCACCGCCAATCCTCCAACCCTAACCCTAACCCATACCAATCGCGTAACAAATAAACCGAGAAATAAATCATTACCACCGCCAATCCTCCAACCCTAACCCTAACCCATACCAATGGCGTAACAAATAAACCGAGAAATAAATCAATACCACCGCCAATCCTCCAACCCTAACCCTAACCCATACCAATCGCGTAACAAATAAACAGAGTAATAAATCAATACCACCGCCAATCCTCAAACCCTAATCCTAACCCATACCAATCCCGTGACAAATAAACCGAGAAATAAATCAATAATACCCCACCGCCAATCCTCCAACCCTAACCATAACCCATACCAATCGCGCAACAAATAAACCGAGAAATAAATCAATACCACCTCACCGTCAATCCTCCAACCCTAACCCTAACCCATACCAATCGCGTAACAAATAAACCGAGAAATAAATCAATAATACCCCACCGCCAATCCGCCAACCCTAACCCTAACCCATACCAATCGCGTAACAAATAAACCGAGAAATAAATCAATACCACCCCACCGTCAATCCGCCAACCCTAACCCATACCAATCGCGTAACAAATAAACCGAGAAATAAATCAATACCACCGCCAATCCTCAAACCCTAATCCTAACCCATACCAATCGCGTAACAAATAAACTGAGAAATAAATCAATACCACCGCCAATCCTCCAACCCTAACCCTAACCCATACCAATCGCGTAACAAATAAACAGAGTAATAAATCAATACCACCGCCAATCCTCAAACCCTAATCCTAACCCATACCAATCGCGCAACAAATAAACCGAGAAATAAATCAATAATACCCCACCGCCAATCCTCCAACCCTAACCCTAACCCATACCAATCGCGTAACAAATAAACCGAGAAATAAATCAATAATACCCCACCGTCAATCCTCCAACCCTAACCCTATCCCATACCAATCGCGTAACAAAAAACCGAGAAATAAATCAATAATACCCCACCGCCAATCCTCCAACCCTAACCCTAACCCATACCAATCGCGTAACAAATAAACCGAGAAATAAATCAATAATACCCCACCGCCAATCCTCCAACCCTAACCATAACCCATACCAATCGCGCAACAAATAAACCGAGAAATAAATCAATACCACCCCACCGTCAATCCTCCAACCCTAACCCTAACCCATACCAATCGCGTAACAAATAAACCGAGAAATAAATCAATAATACCCCACCGCCAATCCTCCAACCCTAACCCTAACCCATACCAATCGCGTAACAAATAAACCGAGAAATAAATCAATAATACCCCACCGCCAATCCTCCAACCCTAACCCTAACCCATACCAATCGCGTAACAAATAAACCGAGACATAAATCAATACACCGCCAAACCTCCAACCCTAACCCTAACCCATACCAATCGCGTAACAAATAAACCGAGAAATAAATCAATACCACCGCCAATCCTCCAACCCTAACCCTAACCCATACCAATCGCGTAACAAATAAACCGAGAAATAAATCAATACCACCGCCAATCCTCCAACCCTAACCCTAACCCATACCAATCCCGTGACAAATAAACCGAGAAATAAATCAATACCACCGCCAATCCTCCAACCCTAACCCTAACCCATACCAATCGCGTAACAAATAAACCGAGAAATAAATCAATACCACCGCCAATCCTCCAACCCTAATCCCTAACCCATACCAATCGCGTAACAAATAAACCGAGAAATAAATCAATACCACCGCCAATCCTCCAACCCTAACCCTAACCCATACCAATCGCGTAACAAATAAACAGAGTAATAAATCAATACCACCGCCAATCCTCCAACCCTAACCCTAACCCATACCAATCACGTAACAAATAAACCGAGAAATAAATCAATGATACCCCACCGCCAAACCTCCAACCCTAACCCTAACCCATACCAATCGCGTAACAAATAAACCGAGAAATAAATCAATACCACCGCCAATCCTCCAACCCTAACCCTAACCCATACCAATCGCGTAACAAATAAACCGAGAAATAAATCAATACCACCGCCAATCCTCCAACACTAACCCTAACCCATACCAATCGCGCAACAAATAAACCGAGAAATAAATCAATAATACCCCACCGCCAATCCTCCAACCCTAACCCTAACCCATACCAATCGCGTAACAAATAAACCGAGAAATAAATCAATACCACCGCCAATCCTCCAACCCTAACCCTAACCCATACCAATCGCGTAACAAATAAACCGACAAATAAATCAATAATACCCCACCGCCAATCCTCCAACCCTAACCCTAACCCATACCAATCGCGTAACAAATAAACCGAGAAATAAATCAATAATACCCCACCGCCAATCGCGTAACAAATAAACCGAGAAATAAATCAATAATACCCCACCGCCAATCCTCCAACCCTAACCCTAACCCATACCAATCGCGTGACAAATAAACCGAGAAATAAATCAATAATACCCCACCGCCAATCCTCCAACCCTAACCCTAACCCATACCAATCGCGTGACAAATAAACCGAGAAATAAATCAATAATACCCCACCGCCAATCCTCCAACCCTAACCCTAACCCATACAAATCGCGCAACAAATAAACCGAGAAATAAATCAATAATACCCCACCGCCAATCCTCCAACCCTAACCCTAACCCATACAAATCGCGTAACAAATAAACCGAGAAATAAATCAATGATACCCCACCCCAAACCTCCAACCCTAACCCTAACCCATACCAATCGCGTAACAAATAAACCGAGAAATAAATCAATATTACCGCCAATCCTCCAACCCTAACCCTAACCCATACCAATCCCGTGACAAATAAACCGAGAAATAAATCAATACCACCGTCAATCCTCCAACCCTAACCCTAACCCATACCAATCGCGTAACAAATAAACCGAGAAATAAATCAATACCACCGCCAATCCTCCAACCCTAACCCTAACCCATACCAATCGCGTAACAAATAAACCGAGAAATAAATCAATAATACCCCACCGCCAATCCTCCAACCCTAACCCTAACCCATACCAATCGCGTAACAAATAAACCGAGAAATAAATCAATAATACCTCACCGCCAATCCTCCAATCCTAACCCTAACCCATACCAATCGCGTAACAAATAAACCGAGAAATAAATCAATAATACCCTACCGCCAATCCTCCAACCCTAACCCTAACCCATACCAATCGCGTAACAAATAAACCGAGAAATAAATCAATAATACCCCGCCGCCAATCCTCCAACCCTAACCCTAACCCTTACCAATCGCGTAACAAATAAACCGAGAAATAAATCAATAATACCCCACCGCCAATCCTCCAACCCTAACCCTAACCCATACCAATCGCGTAACAAATAAACAGAGTAATAAATCAATACCACCGCCAATCCTCCAACCCTAACCCTAACCCATACCAATCACGTAACAAATAAACCGAGAAATAAATCAATGATACCCCACCGCCAAACCTCCAACCCTAACCCTAACCCATACCAATCGCGTAACAAATAAACCGAGAAATAAATCAATACCACCGCCAATCCTCCAACCCTAACCCTAACCCATACCAATCGCGTAACAAATAAACCGAGAAATAAATCAATACCACCGCCAATCCTCCAACCCTAACCCTAACCCATACCAATCGCGCAACAAATAAACCGAGAAATAAATCAATAATACCCCACCGCCAATCATCCAACCCTAACCCTAACCCATACCAATCGCGCAACAAATAAACCGAGAAATAAATCAATAATACCCCACCGCCAATCCTCCAACCCCAACCCTAACCCATACCAATCGCGTAACAAATAAACCGAGAAATAAATCAATACCACCGCCAATCATCCAAGCCTAACCCTAACCCATACCAATCGCGTAACAAATAAACCGAGAAATAAATCAATACCACCGCCAATCCTCCAACCCTAACCCTAACCCATACCAATCGCGTAACAAATAAACCGAGAAATAAATCAATAATACCCCACCGCCAATCCTCCAACCCTAACTCTAACCCATAAAAATCGCGTAACAAATAAACCGAGAAATAAATCAATACCACCGCCAATCCTCCAACCCTAACCCTAACCCATACCAATCGCGTAACAAATAAACCGAGAAATAAATCAATACCACCGCCAATCCTCCAACCCTAACCCTAACCCATACCAATCGCGTAACAAATAAACCGAGAAATAAATCAATACCACCGCCAATCCTCCAACCCTAACCCTAACCCATACCAATCGCGTAACAAATAAACCGAGAAATAAATCAATACCACCGCCAATCCTCCAACCCTAACCCTAACCCATACCAATCGCGTAACAAATAAACAGAGTAATAAATCAATACCACCGCCAATCCTCCAACCCTAACCCTAACCCATACCAATCACGTAACAAATAAACCGAGAAATAAATCAATGATACCCCACCGCCAAACCTCCAACCCTAACCCTAACCCATACCAATCGCGTAACAAATAAACCGAGAAATAAATCAATACCACCGCCAATCCTCCAACCCTAACCTTAACCCATACCAATCGCGTAACAAATAAACCGAGAAATAAATCAATACCACCGCCAATCCTCCAACACTAACCCTAACCCATACCAATCGCGCAACAAATAAACCGAGAAATAAATCAATAATACCCCACCGCCAATCCTCCAACCCTAACCCTAACCCATACCAATCGCGTAACAAATAAACCGAGAAATAAATCAATACCACCGCCAATCCTCCAACCCTAACCCTAACCCATACCAATCGCGTAACAAATAAACCGAGAAATAAATCAATAATACCCCACCGCCAATCCTCCAACCCTAACCCTAACCCATACCAATCGCGTAACAAATAAACCGAGAAATAAATCAATAATACCCCACCGCCAATCGCGTAACAAATAAACCGAGAAATAAATCAATAATACCCCACCGCCAATCCTCCAACCCTAACCCTAACCCATACCAATCGCGTGACAAATAAACCGAGAAATAAATCAATAATACCCCACCGCCAATCCTCCAACCCTAACCCTAACCCATACCAATCGCGTGACAAATAAACCGAGAAATAAATCAATAATACCCCACCGCCAATCCTCCAAACCTAACCCTAACCCATACAAATCGCGCAACAAATAAACCGAGAAATAAATCAATAATACCCCACCGCCAATCCTCCAACCCTAACCCTAACCCATACAAATCGCGTAACAAATAAACCGAGAAATAAATCAATGATACCCCACCCCCAAACCTCCAACCCTAACCCTAACCCATACCAATCGCGTAACAAATAAACCGAGAAATAAATCAATACCACCGCCAATCCTCCAACCCTAACCCTAACCCATACCAATCCCGTGACAAATAAACCGAGAAATAAATCAATACCACCGTCAATCCTCCAACCCTAACCCTAACCCATACCAATCGCGTAACAAATAAACCGAGAAATAAATCAATACCACCGCCAATCCTCCAACCCTAACCCTAACCCATACCAATCGCGTAACAAATAAACCGAGAAATAAATCAATAATACCCCACCGCCAATCCTCCAACCCTAACCCTAACCCATACCAATCGCGTAACAAATAAACCGAGAAATAAATCAATACCACCGCCAATCCTCCAACCCTAACCCTAACCCATACCAATCGCGTAACAAATAAACAGAGTAATAAATCAATACCACCGCCAATCCTCCAACCCTAACCCTAACCCATACCAATCACGTAACAAATAAACCGAGAAATAAATCAATGATACCCCACCGCCAAACCTCCAACCCTAACCCTAACCCATACCAATCGCGTAACAAATAAACCGAGAAATAAATCAATACCACCGCCAATCCTCCAACCCTAACCCTAACCCATACCAATCGCGTAACAAATAAACCGAGAAATAAATCAATACCACCGCCAATCCTCCAACACTAACCCTAACCCATACCAATCGCGCAACAAATAAACCGAGAAATAAATCAATAATACCCCACCGCCAATCCTCCAACCCTAACCCTAACCCATACCAATCGCGTAACAAATAAACCGAGAAATAAATCAATACCACCGCCAATCCTCCAACCCTAACCCTAACCCATACCAATCGCGTAACAAATAAACCGAGAAATAAATCAATAATACCCCACCGCCAATCCTCCAACCCTAACCCTAACCCATACCAATCGCGTAACAAATAAACCGAGAAATAAATCAATAATACCCCACCGCCAATCGCGTAACAAATAAACCGAGAAATAAATCAATAATACCCCACCGCCAATCCTCCAACCCTAACCCTAACCCATACCAATCGCGTGACAAATAAACCGAGAAATAAATCAATAATACCCCACCGCCAATCCTCCAACCCTAACCCTAACCCATACCAATCGCGTGACAAATAAACCGAGAAATAAATCAATAATACCCCACCGCCAATCCTCCAACCCTAACCCTAACCCATACAAATCGCGCAACAAATAAACCGAGAAATAAATCAATAATACCCCACCGCCAATCCTCCAACCCTAACCCTAACCCATACCAATCGCGTAACAAATAAACCGAGAAATAAATCAATGATACCCCACCCCAAACCTCCAACCCTAACCCTAACCCATACCAATCGCGTAACAAATAAACCGAGAAATAAATCAATACCACCGCCAATCCTCCAACCCTAACCCTAACCCATACCAATCCCGTGACAAATAAACCGAGAAATAAATCAATACCACCGTCAATCCTCCAACCCTAACCCTAACCCATACCAATCGCGTAACAAATAAACCGAGAAATAAATCAATACCACCGCCAATCCTCCAACCCTAACCCTAACCCATACCAATCGCGTAACAAATAAACCGAGAAATAAATCAATAATACCCCACCGCCAATCCTCCAACCCTAACCCTAACCCATACCAATCGCGTAACAAATAAACCGAGAAATAAATCAATAATACCTCACCGCCAATCCTCCAATCCTAACCCTAACCCATACCAATCGCGTAACAAATAAACCGAGAAATAAATCAATAATACCCTACCGCCAATCCTCCAACCCTAACCCTAACCCATACCAATCGCGTAACAAATAAACCGAGAAATAAATCAATAATACCCCGCCGCCAATCCTCCAACCCTAACCCTAACCCTTACCAATCGCGTAACAAATAAACCGAGAAATAAATCAATAATACCCCACCGCCAATCCTCCAACCCTAACCCTAACCCATACCAATCGCGTAACAAATAAACAGAGTAATAAATCAATACCACCGCCAATCCTCCAACCCTAACCCTAACCCATACCAATCACGTAACAAATAAACCGAGAAATAAATCAATGATACCCCACCGCCAAACCTCCAACCCTAACCCTAACCCATACCAATCGCGTAACAAATAAACCGAGAAATAAATCAATACCACCGCCAATCCTCCAACCCTAACCCTAACCCATACCAATCGCGTAACAAATAAACCGAGAAATAAATCAATACCACCGCCAATCCTCCAACCCTAACCCTAACCCATACCAATCGCGCAACAAATAAACCGAGAAATAAATCAATAATACCCCACCGCCAATCATCCAACCCTAACCCTAACCCATACCAATCGCGCAACAAATAAACCGAGAAATAAATCAATAATACCCCACCGCCAATCCTCCAACCCCAACCCTAACCCATACCAATCGCGTAACAAATAAACCGAGAAATAAATCAATACCACCGCCAATCATCCAACCCTAACCCTAACCCATACCAATCGCGTAACAAATAAACCGAGAAATAAATCAATACCACCGCCAATCCTCCAACCCTAACCCTAACCCATACCAATCGCGTAACAAATAAACCGAGAAATAAATCAATAATACCCCACCGCCAATCCTCCAACCCTAACTCTAACCCATAAAAATCGCGTAACAAATAAACCGAGAAATAAATCAATACCACCGCCAATCCTCCAACCCTAACCCTAACCCATACCAATCGCGTAACAAATAAACCGAGAAATAAATCAATACCACCGCCAATCCTCCAACCCTAACCCTAACCCATACCAATCGCGTAACAAATACACCGAGAAATAAATCAATACCACCGCCAATCCTCCAACCCTAACCCTAACCCATACCAATCGCGTAACAAATAAACCGAGAAATAAATCAATACCACCGCCAATCCTCCAACCCTAACCCTAACCCATACCAATCGCGTAACAAATAAACAGAGTAATAAATCAATACCACCGCCAATCCTCCAACCCTAACCCTAACCCATACCAATCACGTAACAAATAAACCGAGAAATAAATCAATGATACCCCACCGCCAAACCTCCAACCCTAACCCTAACCCATACCAATCGCGTAACAAATAAACCGAGAAATAAATCAATACCACCGCCAATCCTCCAACCCTAACCCTAACCCATACCAATCGCGTAACAAATAAACCGAGAAATAAATCAATACCACCGCCAATCCTCCAACACTAACCCTAACCCATACCAATCGCGCAACAAATAAACCGAGAAATAAATCAATAATACCCCACCGCCAATCCTCCAACCCTAACCCTAACCCATACCAATCGCGTAACAAATAAACCGAGAAATAAATCAATACCACCGCCAATCCTCCAACCCTAACCCTAACCCATACCAATCGCGTAACAAATAAACCGAGAAATAAATCAATAATACCCCACCGCCAATCCTCCAACCCTAACCCTAACCATACCAATCGCGTAACAAATAAACCGAGAAATAAATCAATAATACCCCACCGCCAATCGCGTAACAAATAAACCGAGAAATAAATCAATAATACCCCACCGCCAATCCTCCAACCCTAACCCTAACCCATACCAATCGCGTGACAAATAAACCGAGAAATAAATCAATAATACCCCACCGCCAATCCTCCAACCCTAACCCTAACCCATACCAATCGCGTGACAAATAAACCGAGAAATAAATCAATAATACCCCACCGCCAATCCTCCAACCCTAACCCTAACCCATACAAATCGCGCAACAAATAAACCGAGAAATAAATCAATAATACCCCACCGCCAATCCTCCAACCCTAACCCTAACCCATACAAATCGCGTAACAAATAAACCGAGAAATAAATCAATGATACCCCACCCCCAAACCTCCAACCCTAACCCTAACCCATACCAATCGCGTAACAAATAAACCGAGAAATAAATCAATACCACCGCCAATCCTCCAACCCTAACCCTAACCCATACCAATCCCGTGACAAATAAACCGAGAAATAAATCAATACCACCGTCAATCCTCCAACCCTAACCCTAACCCATACCAATCGCGTAACAAATAAACCGAGAAATAAATCAATACCACCGCCAATCCTCCAACCCTAACCCTAACCCATACCAATCGCGTAACAAATAAACCGAGAAATAAATCAATAATACCCCACCGCCAATCCTCCAACCCTAACCCTAACCCATACCAATCGCGTAACAAATAAACCGAGAAATAAATCAATAATACCTCACCGCCAATCCTCCAATCCTAACCCTAACCCATACCAATCGCGTAACAAATAAACCGAGAAATAAATCAATAATACCCTACCGCCAATCCTCCAACCCTAACCCTAACCCATACCAATCGCGTAACAAATAAACCGAGAAATAAATCAATAATACCCCGCCGCCAATCCTCCAACCCTAACCCTAACCCTTACCAATCGCGTAACAAATAAACCGAGAAATAAATCAATAATACCCCACCGCCAATCCTCCAACCCTAACCCTAACCCATACCAATCGCGTAACAAATAAACAGAGTAATAAATCAATACCACCGCCAATCCTCCAACCCTAACCCTAACCCATACCAATCACGTAAAAAATAAACCGAGAAATAAATCAATGATACCCCACCGCCAAACCTCCAACCCTAACCCTAACCCATACCAATCGCGTAACAAATAAACCGAGAAATAAATCAATACCACCGCCAATCCTCCAACCCTAACCCTAACCCATACCAATCGCGTAACAAATAAACCGAGAAATAAATCAATACCACCGCCAATCCTCCAACCCTAACCCTAACCCATACCAATCGCGCAACAAATAAACCGAGAAATAAATCAATAATACCCCACCGCCAATCCTCCAACCCCAACCCTAACCCATACCAATCGCGTAACAAATAAACCGAGAAATAAATCAATACCACCGCCAATCATCCAACCCTAACCCTAACCCATACCAATCGCGTAACAAATAAACCGAGAAATAAATCAATACCACCGCCAATCCTCCAACCCTAACCCTAACCCATACCAATCGCGTAACAAATAAACCGAAAAATAAATCAATAATACCCCACCGCCAATCCTCCAACCCTAACTCTAACCCATAAAAATCGCGTAACAAATAAACCGAGAAATAAATCAATACCACCGCCAATCCTCCAACCCTAACCCTAACCCATACCAATCGCGTAACAAATAAACAGAGAAATAAATCAATACCACCGCCAATCCGCCAACCCTAACCCTAACACATACCAATCGCGTAACAAATAAACCGAGAAATAAATCAATACCACCGCCAATCCTCAAACCCTAATCCTAACCCATACCAATCGCGTAACAAATAAACTGAGAAATAAATCAATACCACCGCCAATCCTCCAACCCTAACCCTAACCCATACCAATCGCGTAACAAATAAACAGAGTAATAAATCAATACCACCGCCAATCCTCAAACCCTAATCCTAACCCATACCAATCCCGTGACAAATAAACCGAGAAATAAATCAATAATACCCCACCGCCAATCCTCCAACCCTAACCATAACCCATACCAATCGCGCAACAAATAAACCGAGAAATAAATCAATACCACCCCACCGTCAATCCTCCAACCCTAACCCTAACCCATACCAATCGCGTAACAAATAAACCGAGAAATAAATCAATAATACCCCACCGCCAATCCGCAAACCCTAACCCTAACCCATACCAATCGCGCAACAAATAAACCGAGAAATAAATCAATACCACCCCACCGTCAATCCGCCAACCCTAACCCTAACCCATACCAATCGCGTAACAAATAAACCGAGAAATAAATCAATACCACCGCCAATCCTCAAACCCTAATCCTAACCCATACCAATCGCGTAACAAATAAACTGAGAAATAAATCAATACCACCGCCAATCCTCCAACCCTAACCCTAACCCATACCAATCGCGTAACAAATAAACAGAGTAATAAATCAATACCACCGCCAATCCTCAAACCCTAATCCTAACCCATACCAATCGCGCAACAAATAAACCGAGAAATAAATCAATAATACCCCACCGCCAATCCTCCAACCCTAACCCTAACCCATACCAATCGCGTAACAAATAAACCGAGAAATAAATCAATAATACCCCACCGTCAATCCTCCAACCCTAACCCTATCCCATACCAATCGCGTAACAAAAAACCGAGAAATAAATCAATAATACCCCACCGCCAATCCTCCAACCCTAACCCTAACCCATACCAATCGCGTAACAAATAAACCGAGAAATAAATCAATAATACCCCACCACCAATCCTCCAACCCTAACCATAACACATACCAATCGCGCAACAAATAAACCGAGAAATAAATCAATACCACCCCACCGTCAATCCTCCAACCCTAACCCTAACCCATACCAATCGCGTAACAAATAAACCGAGAAATAAATCAATAATACCCCACCGCCAATCCTCCAACCCTAACCCTAACCCATACCAATCGCGTAACAAATAAACCGAGAAATAAATCAATAATACCCCACCGCCAATCCTCCAACCCTAACCCTAACCCATACCAATCGCGTAACAAATAAACCGAGACATAAATCAATACACCGCCAAACCTCCAACCCTAACCCTAACCCATACCAATCGCGTAACAAATAAACCGAGAAATAAATCAATAATACCCCACCGCCAATCGCGTAACAAATAAACCGAGAAATAAATCAATAATACCCCACCGCCAATCCTCCAACCCTAACCCTAACCCATACCAATCGCGTGACAAATAAACCGAGAAATAAATCAATAATACCCCACCGCCAATCCTCCAACCCTAACCCTAACCCATACAAATCGCGCAACAAATAAACCGAGAAATATATCAATAATACCCAACCGCCAATCCTCCAACCCTAACCCTAACCCATACAAATCGCGTAACAAATAAACCGAGAAATAAATCAATGATACCCCACCCCCAAACCTCCAACCCTAACCCTAACCCATACCAATCGCGTAACAAATAAACCGAGAAATAAATCAATACCACCGCCAATCCTCCAACCCTAACCCTAACCCATACCAATCCCGTGACAAATAAACCGAGAAATAAATCAATACCACCGTCAATCCTCCAACCCTAACCCTAACCCATACCAATCGCGTAACAAATAAACCGAGAAATAAATCAATACCACCGCCAATCCTCCAACCCTAACCCTAACCCATACCAATCGCGTAACAAATAAACCGAGAAATAAATCAATAATACCCCACCGCCAATCCTCCAACCCTAACCCTAACCCATACCAATCGCGTAACAAATAAACCGAGAAATAAATCAATAATACCTCACCGCCAATCCTCCAATCCTAACCCTAACCCATACCAATCGCGTAACAAATAAACCGAGAAATAAATCAATAATACCCTACCGCCAATCCTCCAACCCTAACCCTAACCCATACCAATCGCGTAACAAATAAACCGAGAAATAAATCAATAATACCCCGCCGCCAATCCTCCAACCCTAACCCTAACCCTTACCAATCGCGTAACAAATAAACCGAGAAATAAATCAATAATACCCCACCGCCAATCCTCCAACCCTAACCCTAACCCATACCAATCGCGTAACAAATAAACAGAGTAATAAATCAATACCACCGCCAATCCTCCAACCCTAACCCTAACCCATTCCAATCACGTAACAAATAAACCGAGAAATAAATCAATGATACCCCACCGCCAAACCTCCAACCCTAACCCTAACCCATACCAATCGCGTAACAAATAAACCGAGAAATAAATCAATACCACCGCCAATCCTCCAACCCTAACCCTAACCCATACCAATCGCGTAACAAATAAACCGAGAAATAAATCAATACCACCGCCAATCCTCCAACCCTAACCCTAACCCATACCAATCGCGCAACAAATAAACCGAGAAATAAATCAATAATACCCCACCGCCAATCATCCAACCCTAACCCTAACCCATACCAATCGCGCAACAAATAAACCGAGAAATAAATCAATAATACCCCACCGCCAATCCTCCAACCCCAACCCTAACCCATACCAATCGCGTAACAAATAAACCGAGAAATAAATCAATACCACCGCCAATCATCCAACCCTAACCCTAACCCATACCAATCGCGTAACAAATAAACCGAGAAATAAATCAATACCACCGCCAATCCTCCAACCCTAACCCTAACCCATACCAATCGCGTAACAAATAAACCGAGAAATAAATCAATACCACCGCCAATCCTCCAACCCTAACCCTAACCCATACCAATCGCGTAACAAATAAACCGAGAAATAAATCAATACCACCGCCAATCCTCCAACCCTAACCCTAACCCATACCAATCGCGCAACAAATAAACCGAGAAATAAATCAATAATACCCCACCGCCAATCATCCAACCCTAACCCTAACCCATACCAATCGCGCAACAAATAAACCGAGAAATAAATCAATAATACCCCACCGCCAATCCTCCAACCCCAACCCTAACCCATACCAATCGCGTAACAAATAAACCGAGAAATAAATCAATACCACCGCCAATCATCCAACCCTAACCCTAACCCATACCAATCGCGTAACAAATAAACCGAGAAATAAATCAATACCACCGCCAATCCTCCAACCCTAACCCTAACCCATACCAATCGCGTAACAAATAAACCGAGAAATAAATCAATAATACCCCACCGCCAATCCTCCAACCCTAACTCTAACCCATAAAAATCGCGTAACAAATAAACCGAGAAATAAATCAATACCACCGCCAATCCTCCAACCCTAACCCTAACCCATACCAATCGCGTAACAAATAAACCGAGAAATAAATCAATACCACCGCCAATCCTCCAACCCTAACCCTAACCCATACCAATCGCGTAACAAATAAACAGAGTAATAAATCAATACCACCGCCAATCCTCCAACCCTAACCCTAACCCATACCAATCACGTAACAAATAAACCGAGAAATAAATCAATGATACCCCACCGCCAAACCTCCAACCCTAACCCTAACCCATACCAATCGCGTAACAAATAAACCGAGAAATAAATCAATACCACCGCCAATCCTCCAACACTAACCCTAACCCATACCAATCGCGCAACAAATAAACCGAGAAATAAATCAATAATACTCCACCGCCAATCCTCCAACCCTAACCCTAACCCATACCAATCGCGTAACAAATAAACCGAGAAATAAATCAATACCACCGCCAATCCTCCAACCCTAACCCTAACCCATACCAATCGCGTAACAAATAAACCGAGAAATAAATCAATAATACCCCACCGCCAATCCTCCAACCCTAACCCTAACCCATACCAATCGCGTAACAAATAAACCGAGAAATAAATCAATAATACCCCACCGCCAATCGCGTAACAAATAAACCGAGAAATAAATCAATAATACCCCACCGCCAATCCTCCAACCCTAACCCTAACCCATACCAATCGCGAGACAAATAAACCGAGAAATAAATCAATAATACCCCACCGCCAATCCTCCAACCCTAACCCTAACCCATACCAATCGCGTGACAAATAAACCGAGAAATAAATCAATAATACCCCACCGCCAATCCTCCAACCCTAACCCTAACCCATACAAATCGCGCAACAAATAAACCGAGAAATAAATCAATAATACCCCACCGCCAATCCTCCAACCCTAACCCTAACCCATACAAATCGCGTAACAAATAAACCGACAAATAAATCAATGATACCCCACCCCCAAACCTCCAACCCTAACCCTAACCCATACCAATCGCGTAACAAATAAACCGAGAAATAAATCAATAATACCTCACCGCCAATCCTCCAATCCTAACCCTAACCCATACCAATCGCGTAACAAATAAACCGAGAAATAAATCAATAATACCCTACCGCCAATCCTCCAACCCTAACCCTAACCCATACCAATCGCGTAACAAATAAACCGAGAAATAAATCAATAATACCCCGCCGCCAATCCTCCAACCCTAACCCTAACCCTTACCAATCGCGTAACAAATAAACCGAGAAATAAATCAATAATACCCCACCGCCAATCCTCCAACCCTAACCCTAACCCATACCAATCGCGTAACAAATAAACAGAGTAATAAATCAATACCACCGCCAATCCTCCAACCCTAACCCTAACCCATTCCAATCACGTAACAAATAAACCGAGAAATAAATCAATGATACCCCACCGCCAAACCTCCAACCCTAACCCTAACCCATACCAATCGCGTAACAAATAAACCGAGAAATAAATCAATACCACCGCCAATCCTCCAACCCTAACCCTAACCCATACCAATCCCGTGACAAATAAACCGAGAAATAAATCAATACCACCGTCAATCCTCCAACCCTAACCCTAACCCATACCAATCGCGTAACAAATAAACCGAGAAATAAATCAATACCACCGCCAATCCTCCAACCCTAACCCTAACCCATACCAATCGCGTAACAAATAAACCGAGAAATAAATCAATAATACCCCACCGCCAATCCTCCAACCCTAACCCTAACCCATACCAATCGCGTAACAAATAAACCGAGAAATAAATCAATAATACCTCACCGCCAATCCTCCAATCCTAACCCTAACCCATACCAATCGCGTAACAAATAAACCGAGAAATAAATCAATAATACCCTACCGCCAATCCTCCAACCCTAACCCTAACCCATACCAATCGCGTAACAAATAAACCGAGAAATAAATCAATAATACCCCGCCGCCAATCCTCCAACCCTAACCCTAACCCTTACCAATCGCGTAACAAATAAACCGAGAAATAAATCAATAATACCCCACCGCCAATCCTCCAACCCTAACCCTAACCCATACCAATCGCGTAACAAATAAACAGAGTAATAAATCAATACCACCGCCAATCCTCCAACCCTAACCCTAACCCATTCCAATCACGTAACAAATAAACCGAGAAATAAATCAATGATACCCCACCGCCAAACCTCCAACCCTAACCCTAACCCATACCAATCGCGTAACAAATAAACCGAGAAATAAATCAATACCACCGCCAATCCTCCAACCCTAACCCTAACCCATACCAATCGCGTAACAAATAAACCGAGAAATAAATCAATACCACCGCCAATCCTCCAACCCTAACCCTAACCCATACCAATCGCGCAACAAATAAACCGAGAAATAAATCAATAATACCCCACCGCCAATCATCCAACCCTAACCCTAACCCATACCAATCGCGCAACAAATAAACCGAGAAATAAATCAATAATACCCCACCGCCAATCCTCCAACCCCAACCCTAACCCATACCAATCGCGTAACAAATAAACCGAGAAATAAATCAATACCACCGCCAATCATCCAACCCTAACCCTAACCCATACCAATCGCGTAACAAATAAACCGAGAAATAAATCAATACCACCGCCAATCCTCCAACCCTAACCCTAACCCATACCAATCGCGTAACAAATAAACCGAGAAATAAATCAATACCACCGCCAATCCTCCAACCCTAACCCTAACCCATACCAATCGCGTAACAAATAAACCGAGAAATAAATCAATACCACCGCCAATCCTCCAACCCTAACCCTAACCCATACCAATCGCGCAACAAATAAACCGAGAAATAAATCAATAATACCCCACCGCCAATCATCCAACCCTAACCCTAACCCATACCAATCGCGCAACAAATAAACCGAGAAATAAATCAATAATACCCCACCGCCAATCCTCCAACCCCAACCCTAACCCATACCAATCGCGTAACAAATAAACCGAGAAATAAATCAATACCACCGCCAATCATCCAACCCTAACCCTAACCCATACCAATCGCGTAACAAATAAACCGAGAAATAAATCAATACCACCGCCAATCCTCCAACCCTAACCCTAACCCATACCAATCGCGTAACAAATAAACCGAGAAATAAATCAATAATACCCCACCGCCAATCCTCCAACCCTAACTCTAACCCATAAAAATCGCGTAACAAATAAACCGAGAAATAAATCAATACCACCGCCAATCCTCCAACCCTAACCCTAACCCATACCAATCGCGTAACAAATAAACCGAGAAATAAATCAATACCACCGCCAATCCTCCAACCCTAACCCTAACCCATACCAATCGCGTAACAAATAAACAGAGTAATAAATCAATACCACCGCCAATCCTCCAACCCTAACCCTAACCCATACCAATCACGTAACAAATAAACCGAGAAATAAATCAATGATACCCCACCGCCAAACCTCCAACCCTAACCCTAACCCATACCAATCGCGTAACAAATAAACCGAGAAATAAATCAATACCACCGCCAATCCTCCAACACTAACCCTAACCCATACCAATCGCGCAACAAATAAACCGAGAAATAAATCAATAATACTCCACCGCCAATCCTCCAACCCTAACCCTAACCCATACCAATCGCGTAACAAATAAACCGAGAAATAAATCAATACCACCGCCAATCCTCCAACCCTAACCCTAACCCATACCAATCGCGTAACAAATAAACCGAGAAATAAATCAATAATACCCCACCGCCAATCCTCCAACCCTAACCCTAACCCATACCAATCGCGTAACAAATAAACCGAGAAATAAATCAATAATACCCCACCGCCAATCGCGTAACAAATAAACCGAGAAATAAATCAATAATACCCCACCGCCAATCCTCCAACCCTAACCCTAACCCATACCAATCGCGAGACAAATAAACCGAGAAATAAATCAATAATACCCCACCGCCAATCCTCCAACCCTAACCCTAACCCATACCAATCGCGTGACAAATAAACCGAGAAATAAATCAATAATACCCCACCGCCAATCCTCCAACCCTAACCCTAACCCATACAAATCGCGCAACAAATAAACCGAGAAATAAATCAATAATACCCCACCGCCAATCCTCCAACCCTAACCCTAACCCATACAAATCGCGTAACAAATAAACCGACAAATAAATCAATGATACCCCACCCCCAAACCTCCAACCCTAACCCTAACCCATACCAATCGCGTAACAAATAAACCGAGAAATAAATCAATACCACCGCCAATCCTCCAACCCTAACCCTAACCCATACCAATCCCGTGACAAATAAACCGAGAAATAAATCAATACCACCGTCAATCCTCCAACCCTAACCCTAACCCATACCAATCGCGTAACAAATAAACCGAGAAATAAATCAATACCACCGCCAATCCTCCAACCCTAACCCTAACCCATACCAATCGCGTAACAAATAAACCGAGAAATAAATCAATAATACCCCACCGCCAATCCTCCAACCCTAACCCTAACCCATACCAATCGCGTAACAAATAAACCGAGAAATAAATCAATAATACCTCACCGCCAATCCTCCAATCCTAACCCTAACCCATACCAATCGCGTAACAAATAAACCGAGAAATAAATCAATAATACCCTACCGCCAATCCTCCAACCCTAACCCTAACCCATACCAATCGCGTAACAAATAAACCGAGAAATAAATCAATAATACCCCGCCGCCAATCCTCCAACCCTAACCCTAACCCTTACCAATCGCGTAACAAATAAACCGAGAAATAAATCAATAATACCCCACCGCCAATCCTCCAACCCTAACCCTAACCCATACCAATCGCGTAACAAATAAACAGAGTAATAAATCAATACCACCGCCAATCCTCCAACCCTAACCCTAACCCATACCAATCACGTAACAAATAAACCGAGAAATAAATCAATGATACCCCACCGCCAAACCTCCAACCCTAACCCTAACCCATACCAATCGCGTAACAAATAAACCGAGAAATAAATCAATACCACCGCCAATCCTCCAACCCTAACCCTAACCCATACCAATCGCGTAACAAATAAACCGAGAAATAAATCAATACCACCGCCAATCCTCCAACCCTAACCCTAACCCATACCAATCGCGCAACAAATAAACCGAGAAATAAATCAATAATACCCCACCGCCAATCATCCAACCCTAACCCTAACCCATACCAATCGCGCAACAAATAAACCGAGAAATAAATCAATAATACCCCACCGCCAATCCTCCAACCCCAACCCTAACCCATACCAATCGCGTAACAAATAAACCGAGAAATAAATCAATACCACCGCCAATCATCCAACCCTAACCCTAACCCATACCAATCGCGTAACAAATAAACCGAGAAATAAATCAATACCACCGCCAATCCTCCAACCCTAACCCTAACCCATACCAATCGCGTAACAAATAAACCGAGAAATAAATCAATAATACCCCACCGCCAATCCTCCAACCCTAACTCTAACCCATAAAAATCGCGTAACAAATAAACCGAGAAATAAATCAATACCACCGCCAATCCTCCAACCCTAACCCTAACCCATACCAATCGCGTAACAAATAAACAGAGAAATAAATCAATACCACCGCCAATCCTCCAACCCTAACCCTAACCCATACCAATCGCGTAACAAATAAACCGAGAAATAAATCAATACCACCGCCAATCCGCCAACCCTAACCCTAACCCATACCAATCGCGTAACAAATAAACCGAGAAATAAATCAATACCACCGCCAATCCTCAAACCCTAATCCTAACCCATACCAATCGCGTAACAAATAAACTGAGAAATAAATCAATACCACCGCCAATCCTCCAACCCTAACCCTAACCCATACCAATCGCGTAACAAATAAACATAGTAATAAATCAATACCACCGCCAATCCTCAAACCCTAATCCTAACCCATACCAATCCCGTGACAAATAATCCGAGAAATAAATCAATAATACCCCACCGCCAATCCTCCAACCCTAACCATAACCCATACCAATCGCGCAACAAATAAACCGAGAAATAAATCAATACCACCCCACCGTCAATCCTCCAACCCTAACCCTAACCCATACCAATCGCGTAACAAATAAACCGAGAAATAAATCAATAATACCCCACCGCCAATCCGCCAACCCTAACCCTAACCCATACCAATCGCGTAACAAATAAACCGAGAAATAAATCAATACCATCCCACCGTCAATCCGCCAACCCTAACCCTAACCCATACCAATCGCGTAACAAATAAACCGAGAAATAAATCAATACCACCGCCAATCCTCAAACCCTAATCCTAACCCATACCAATCGCGTAACAAATAAACTGAGAAATAAATCAATACCACCGCCAATCCTCCAACCCTAACCCTAACCCATACCAATCGCGTAACAAATAAACAGAGTAATAAATCAATACCACCGCCAATCCTCAAACCCTAATCCTAACCCATACCAATCGCGCAACAAATAAACCGAGAAATAAATCAATAATACCCCACCGCCAATCCTCCAACCCTAACCCTAACCCATAACAATCGCGTAACAAATAAACCGAGAAATAAATCAATAATACCCCACCGTCAATCCTCCAACCCTAACCCTATCCCATACCAATCGCGTAACAAAAAACCGAGAAATAAATCAATAATACCCCACCGCCAATCCTCCAACCCTAACCCTAACCCATACCAATCGCGTAACAAATAAACCGAGAAATAAATCAATAATACCCCACCGCCAATCCTCCAACCCTAACCATAACACATACCAATCGCGCAACAAATAAACCGAGAAATAAATCAATACCACCCCACCGTCAATCCTCCAACCCTAACCCTAACCCATACCAATCGCGTAACAAATAAACCGAGAAATAAATCAATAATACCCCACCGCCAATCCTCCAACCCTAACCCTAACCCATACCAATCGCGTAACAAATAAACCGAGAAATAAATCAATAATACCCCACCGCCAATCCTCCAACCCTAACCCTAACCCATACCAATCGCGTAACAAATAAACCGAGACATAAATCAATACACCGCCAAACCTCCAACCCTAACCCTAACCCATACCAATCGCGTAACAGATAAACCGAGAAATAAATCAATACCACCGCCAATCCTCCAACCCTAACCCTATCCCATACCAATCGCGTAACAAAAAACGAGAAATAAATCAATAATACCCCACCGCCAATCCTCCAACCCTAACTCTAACCCATACCAATCGCGTAACAAATAAACCGAGAAATAAATCAATAATAACCCACCGCCAATCCTCCAACCCTAACCCATACCAATCGCGTAACAAATAAACCGAGAAATAAATCAATACCACCGCCAATCCTCCAACCCTAACCCTAACCCATACCAATCGCGTAACAAATAAACCGAGAAATAAATCAATAATACCCCACCGCCAATCCTCCAACCCTAATCCTAACCCATACCAATCGCGTAACAAATAAACCGAGACATAAATCAATAATACCCCACCGCCAATCCTCCAACCCTAACCCTAACCCATACCAATCGCGCAACAAATAAACCGAGAAATAAATCAATAATACCCCACCGCCAATCCTCCAACCCTAACCCTAACCCATACCAATCGCGTAACAAATAAACCGAGAAATAAATCAATAATACCCCACCGCCAATCCTCCAACCCTAACCCTAACCCATACCAATCGCGTAACAAATAAACCGAGAAATAAATCAATAATACCCCACCGCCAATCCTCCAACCCTAACCATAACCCATACCAATCGCGCAACAAATAAACCGAGAAATAAATCAATACCACCGCCAATCCTCCAACCCTAACCCTAACCCATACCAATCGCGCAACAAATAAACCGAGAAATAAATCAATACCACCGCCAATCCTCCAACCCTAACCCTAAACCATACCAATCGCGCAACAAATAAACCGAGAAATAAATCAATAATACCCCACCGCCAATCCTCCAACCCTAACCCTAACCCATACCAATCGCGTAACAAATAAACCGAGAAATAAATCAATACCACCGCCAATCCTCCAACCCTAACCCTAACCCATACCAATCGCGCAACAAATAAACCGAGAAATAAATCAATACCACCCACCGCCAATCCTCCAACCCTAACCCTAACCCATACCAATCGCGTAACAAATACACCGAGAAATAAATCAATAATACCCCACCGCCAATCCTCCAACCCTAACCCTAACCCATACCAATCGCGTAACAAATAAACCGAGAAATAAATCAATAATACCCCACCGCCAATCCTCCAACCCTAACCCTATCCCATACCAATCACGTAACAAATAAACCGAGAAATAAATCAATAATACCCCACCGCCAATACTCCAACCCTAACCCTAACCCATACAAATCGCGTAACAAATAAACCGAGAAATAAATCAATACCACCGCCAATCCTCCAACCCTAACCCTAACCCATACCAATCGCGTAACAAATAAACCGAGAAATAAATCAATACCACCGCCAATCCTCCAACCCTAACCCTAACCCATACCAATCGCGTAACAAATAAACCGAGAAATAAATGAATAATACCTCACCGCCAATCCTCCAACCCTAACCCTAACCCATACAAATCGCGCAACAAATAAACCGAGAAATAAATCAATAATACCCCACCGCCAATCCTCCAATCCTAACCCTATCCCATACCAATCGCGTAACAAATAAACCGAGAAATAAATCAATAACACCCCACCGCCAATCCTCCAACCCTAACCCTAACCCACACCAATCGCGTAACAAATAAACCGAGAAATAAATCAATAATACCCCACCGCCAATCCTCCAACCCTAACCCTAACCCATACCAATCGCGTAACAAATAAACCGAAAAATAAATCAATAATACCCCACCGCCAATCCTCCAACCCTAACCCTAACCCATACCAATCGCGCAACAAATAAACCGAGAAATAAATCAATACCACCGCCAATCCTCCAACCCTAACCCTAACCCATACCAATCGCGTAACAAATAAACCGAGAAATAAATCAATACCACCGCCAATCCTCCAACCCTAACCCTAACCCATACCAATCGCGCAACAAATAAACCGAGAAATAAATCAATACCACCGCCAATCCTCCAACCCTAACCCTAACCCATACCAATCGCGTAACAAATAAACCGAGAAATAAATCAATAATACCCCACCGCCAATCCTCCAACCCTAACCCTAACCCATACCAATCGCGCAACAAATAAACCGAGAAATAAATCAATAATACCCCACCGCCAATCCTCCAACCCTAACCCTAACCCATACCAATCGCGCAACAAATAAACCGAGAAATAAATCAATAATACCCCACCGCCAATCCTCCAACCCTAACCCTAACCCATACCAATCGCGTAACAAATAAACCGAGAAATAAATCAATACCACCGCCAATCCTCCAACCCTAACCCTAACCCATACCAATCGCGTAACAAATAAACCGAGAAATAAATCAATAATACCCCACCGCCAATCCTCCAACCCTAACCCTAACCCATACCAATCGCGTAACAAATAAACCGAGAAATAAATCAATAATACCCCACCGCCAATCCTCCAACCCTAACCCTATCCCATACCATCGCGTAACAAATAAACCGAGAAATAAATCAATAATACCACACCGCCAATCCTCCAACCCTAACCCTAACCCATACCAATCGCGTAACAAATAAACCGAGAAATAAATCAATAATACCCCACCGCCAATCCTCCAACCCTAACCCTAACCCATACCAATCGCGTAACAAATAAACCGAGAAATAAATCAATAATACCCCACCGCCAATCCTCCAACCCTAACCCTATCCCATACCAATCGCGTAACAAATAAACCGAGAAATAAATCAATAATACCCCACCGCCAATCCTCCAACCCTAACCCTAACCCATACCAATCGCGTAACAAATAAACCGAGAAATAAATAAATAATACCCCACCGCCAATCCTCCAACCCTAACCCTATCCCATACCAATCGCGTAACAAATAAACCGAGAAATAAATCAATACCACCGCCAATCCTCCAACCCTAACCCTAACCCATACCAATCACGTAACAAATAAACCGAGAAATAAATCAATAATACCCCACCGCCAATCCTCCAACCCTAACCCTAACCCATACCAATCGCGTAACAAATAAACCGAGAAATAAATCAATAATACCCCACCGCCAATCCTCCAACCCTAACCCTAACCCATACCAATCGCGTAACAAATAAACCGAGAAATAAATAAATAATACCCCACCGCCAATCCTCCAACCCTAACCCTATCCCATACCAATCGCGTAACAAATAAACAGAGAAATAAATCAATACCACCGCCAATCCTCCAACCCTAACCCTAACCCATACCAATCGCGTAACAAATAAACCGAGAAATAAATCAATACCACCGCCAATCCTCCAACCCTAACCCTAACCCATACCAATCGCGCAACAAATAAACCGAGAAATAAATCAATAATACCCCACCGCCAATCATCCAACCCTAACCCTAACCCATACCAATCGCGCAACAAATAAACCGAGAAATAAATCAATAATACCCCACCGCCAATCCTCCAACCCCAACCCTAACCCATACCAATCGCGTAACAAATAAACCGAGAAATAAATCAATACCACCGCCAATCATCCAACCCTAACCCTAACCCATACCAATCGCGTAACAAATAAACCGCGAAATAAATCAATACCACCGCCAATCCTCCAACCCTAACCCTAACCCATACCAATCGCGTAACAAATAAACCGAGAAATAAATCAATAATACCCCACCGCCAATCCTCCAACCCTAACTCTAACCCATAAAAATCGCGTAACAAATAAACCGAGAAATAAATCAATACCACCGCCAATCCTCCAACCCTAACCCTAACCCATACCAATCGCGTAACAAATAAACCGAGAAATAAATCAATACCACCGCCAATCCTCCAACCCTAACCCTAACCCATACCAATGGCGTAACAAATAAACCGAGAAATAAATCAATACCACCGCCAATCCTCCAACCCTAACCCATACCAATCGCGTAACAAATAAACAGAGTAATAAATCAATACCACCGCCAATCCTCAAACCCTAATCCTAACCCATACCAATCCCGTGACAAATAAACCGAGAAATAAATCAATAATACCCCACCGCCAATCCTCCAACCCTAACCATAACCCATACCAATCGCGCAACAAATAAACCGAGAAATAAATCAATACCACCTCACCGTCAATCCTCCAACCCTAACCCTAACCCATACCAATCGCGTAACAAATAAACCGAGAAATAAATCAATAATACCCCACCGCCAATCCGCCAACCCTAACCCTAACCCATACCAATCGCGTAACAAATAAACCGAGAAATAAATCAATACCACCCCACCGTCAATCCGCCAACCCTAACCCTAACCCATACCAATCGCGTAACAAATAAACCGAGAAATAAATCAATACCACCGCCAATCCTCAAACCCTAATCCTAACCCATACCAATCGCGTAACAAATAAACTGAGAAATAAATCAATACCACCGCCAATCCTCCAACCCTAACCCTAACCCATACCAATCGCGTAACAAATAAACAGAGTAATAAATCAATACCACCGCCAATCCTCAAACCCTAATCCTAACCCATACCAATCGCGCAACAAATAAACCGAGAAATAAATCAATAATACCCCACCGCCAATCCTCCAACCCTAACCCTAACCCATACCAATCGCGTAACAAATAAACCGAGAAATAAATCAATAATACCCCACCGTCAATCCTCCAACCCTAACCCTATCCCATACCAATCGCGTAACAAAAAACCGAGAAATAAATCAATAATACCCCACCGCCAATCCTCCAACCCTAACCCTAACCCATACCAATCGCGTAACAAATAAACCGAGAAATAAATCAATAATACCCCACCGCCAATCCTCCAACCCTAACCATAACCCATACCAATCGCGCAACAAATAAACCGAGAAATAAATCAATACCACCCCACCGTCAATCCTCCAACCCTAACCCTAACCCATACCAATCGCGTAACAAATAAACCGAGAAATAAATCAATAATACCCCACCGCCAATCCTCCAACCCTAACCCTAACCCATACCAATCGCGTAACAAATAAACCGAGAAATAAATCAATAATACCCCACCGCCAATCCTCCAACCCTAACCCTAACCCATACCAATCGCGTAACAAATAAACCGAGACATAAATCAATACACCGCCAAACCTCCAACCCTAACCCTAACCCATACCAATCGCGTAACAAATAAACCGAGAAATAAATCAATACCACCGCCAATCCTCCAACCCTAACCCTAACCCATACCAATCGCGTAACAAATAAACCGAGAAATAAATCAATACCACAGCCAATCCTCCAACCCTAACCCTAACCCATACCAATCCCGTGACAAATAAACCGAGAAATAAATCAATACCACCGCCAATCCTCCAACCCTAACCCTAACCCATACCAATCGCGTAACAAATAAACCGAGAAATAAATCAATACCACCGCCAATCCTCCAACCCTAACCCTAACCCATACCAATCGCGCAACAAATAAACCGAGAAATAAATCAATAATACCCCACCGCCAATCATCCAACCCTAACCCTAACCCATACCAATCGCGCAACAAATAAACCGAGAAATAAATCAATAATACCCCACCGCCAATCCTCCAACCCCAACCCTAACCCATACCAATCGCGTAACAAATAAACCGAGAAATAAATCAATAATACCCCACCGCCAATCCTCCAACCCTAACCCTAACCCATACCAATCGCGTAACAAATAAACCGAGAAATAAATAAATAATACCCCACCGCCAATCCTCCAACCCTAACCCTATCCCATACCAATCGCGTAACAAATAAACAGAGAAATAAATCAATACCACCGCCAATCCTCCAACCCTAACCCTAACCCATACCAATCGCGTAACAAATAAACCGAGAAATAAATCAATACCACCGCCAATCCTCCAACCCTAACCCTAACCCATACCAATCGCGCAACAAATAAACCGAGAAATAAATCAATAATACCCCACCGCCAATCATCCAACCCTAACCCTAACCCATACCAATCGCGCAACAAATAAACCGAGAAATAAATCAATAATACCCCACCGCCAATCCTCCAACCCCAACCCTAACCCATACCAATCGCGTAACAAATAAACCGAGAAATAAATCAATACCACCGCCAATCATCCAACCCTAACCCTAACCCATACCAATCGCGTAACAAATAAACCGAGAAATAAATCAATACCACCGCCAATCCTCCAACCCTAACCCTAACCCATACCAATCGCGTAACAAATAAACCGAGAAATAAATCAATAATACCCCACCGCCAATCCTCCAACCCTAACTCTAACCCATAAAAATCGCGTAACAAATAAACCGAGAAATAAATCAATAATACCCCACCGCCAATCCTCCAACCCTAACCCTAACCCATACCAATCGCGCAACAAATAAACCGAAAAATAAATCAATAATACCCCACCGCCAATCCTCCAACCCTAACCCTAACCCATACCAATCGCGCAACAAATAAACCGAGAAATAAATCAATACCACCGCCAATCCTCCAACCCTAACCCTAACCCATACCAATCGCGTAACAAATAAACCGAGAAATAAATCAATACCACCGCCAATCCTCCAACCCTAACCCTAACCCATACCAATCGCGCAACAAATAAACCGAGAAATAAATCAATACCACCGCCAATCCTCCAACCCTAACCCTAACCCATACCAATCGCGTAACAAATAAACCGAGAAATAAATCAATAATACCCCACCGCCAATCCTCCAACCCTAACCCTAACCCATACCAATCGCGCAACAAATAAACCGAGAAATAAATCAATAATACCCCACCGCCAATCCTCCAACCCTAACCCTAACCCATACCAATCGCGCAACAAATAAACCGAGAAATAAATCAATAATACCCCACCGCCAATCCTCCAACCCTAACCCTAACCCATACCAATCGCGTAACAAATAAACCGAGAAATAAATCAATACCACCGCCAATCCTCCAACCCTAACCCTAACCCATACCAATCGCGTAACAAATAAACCGAGAAATAAATCAATAATACCCCACCGCCAATCCTCCAACCCTAACCCTAACCCATACCAATCGCGTAACAAATAAACCGAGAAATAAATCAATAATACCCCACCGCCAATCCTCCAACCCTAACCCTATCCCATACCAATCGCGTAACAAATAAACCGAGAAATAAATCAATAATACCCCACCGCCAATCCTCCAACCCTAACCCTAACCCATACCAATCGCGTAACAAATAAACCGAGAAATAAATAAATAATACCCCACCGCCAATCCTCCAACCCTAACCCTATCCCATACCAATCGCGTAACAAATAAACCGAGAAATAAATCAATACCACCGCCAATCCTCCAACCCTAACCCTAACCCATACCAATCACGTAACAAATAAACCGAGAAATAAATCAATAATACCCCACCGCCAATCCTCCAACCCTAACCCTAACCCATACCAATCGCGTAACAAATAAACCG
Source organism: Siphonodentalium dalli (assembly GCA_032622095.1). NCBI lineage: Eukaryota > Metazoa > Mollusca > Scaphopoda > Gadilida > Siphonodentaliidae > Siphonodentalium > Siphonodentalium dalli. Next base: position 3,744,019 of record CP136063.1, on the reverse strand, counting down.
AGAAATAAATCAATAATACCCCACCGCCAATCCTCCAACCCTAACCCTAACCCATACCAATCGCGTAACAAATAAACCGAGACATAAATCAATACACCGCCAAACCTCCAACCCTAACCCTAACCCATACCAATCGCGTAACAAATAAACCGAGAAATAAATCAATACCACCGCCAATCCTCCAACCCTAACCCTAACCCATACCAATCGCGTAACAAATAAACCGAGAAATAAATCAATACCACAGCCAATCCTCCAACCCTAACCCTAACCCATACCAATCCCGTGACAAATAAACCGAGAAATAAATCAATACCACCGCCAATCCTCCAACCCTAACCCTAACCCATACCAATCGCGTAACAAATAAACCGAGAAATAAATCAATACCACCGCCAATCCTCCAACCCTAACCCTAACCCATACCAATCGCGCAACAAATAAACCGAGAAATAAATCAATAATACCCCACCGCCAATCATCCAACCCTAACCCTAACCCATACCAATCGCGCAACAAATAAACCGAGAAATAAATCAATAATACCCCACCGCCAATCCTCCAACCCCAACCCTAACCCATACCAATCGCGTAACAAATAAACCGAGAAATAAATCAATAATACCCCACCGCCAATCCTCCAACCCTAACCCTAACCCATACCAATCGCGTAACAAATAAACCGAGAAATAAATAAATAATACCCCACCGCCAATCCTCCAACCCTAACCCTATCCCATACCAATCGCGTAACAAATAAACAGAGAAATAAATCAATACCACCGCCAATCCTCCAACCCTAACCCTAACCCATACCAATCGCGTAACAAATAAACCGAGAAATAAATCAATACCACCGCCAATCCTCCAACCCTAACCCTAACCCATACCAATCGCGCAACAAATAAACCGAGAAATAAATCAATAATACCCCACCGCCAATCATCCAACCCTAACCCTAACCCATACCAATCGCGCAACAAATAAACCGAGAAATAAATCAATAATACCCCACCGCCAATCCTCCAACCCCAACCCTAACCCATACCAATCGCGTAACAAATAAACCGAGAAATAAATCAATACCACCGCCAATCATCCAACCCTAACCCTAACCCATACCAATCGCGTAACAAATAAACCGAGAAATAAATCAATACCACCGCCAATCCTCCAACCCTAACCCTAACCCATACCAATCGCGTAACAAATAAACCGAGAAATAAATCAATAATACCCCACCGCCAATCCTCCAACCCTAACTCTAACCCATAAAAATCGCGTAACAAATAAACCGAGAAATAAATCAATAATACCCCACCGCCAATCCTCCAACCCTAACCCTAACCCATACCAATCGCGCAACAAATAAACCGAAAAATAAATCAATAATACCCCACCGCCAATCCTCCAACCCTAACCCTAACCCATACCAATCGCGCAACAAATAAACCGAGAAATAAATCAATACCACCGCCAATCCTCCAACCCTAACCCTAACCCATACCAATCGCGTAACAAATAAACCGAGAAATAAATCAATACCACCGCCAATCCTCCAACCCTAACCCTAACCCATACCAATCGCGCAACAAATAAACCGAGAAATAAATCAATACCACCGCCAATCCTCCAACCCTAACCCTAACCCATACCAATCGCGTAACAAATAAACCGAGAAATAAATCAATAATACCCCACCGCCAATCCTCCAACCCTAACCCTAACCCATACCAATCGCGCAACAAATAAACCGAGAAATAAATCAATAATACCCCACCGCCAATCCTCCAACCCTAACCCTAACCCATACCAATCGCGCAACAAATAAACCGAGAAATAAATCAATAATACCCCACCGCCAATCCTCCAACCCTAACCCTAACCCATACCAATCGCGTAACAAATAAACCGAGAAATAAATCAATACCACCGCCAATCCTCCAACCCTAACCCTAACCCATACCAATCGCGTAACAAATAAACCGAGAAATAAATCAATAATACCCCACCGCCAATCCTCCAACCCTAACCCTAACCCATACCAATCGCGTAACAAATAAACCGAGAAATAAATCAATAATACCCCACCGCCAATCCTCCAACCCTAACCCTATCCCATACCAATCGCGTAACAAATAAACCGAGAAATAAATCAATAATACCCCACCGCCAATCCTCCAACCCTAACCCTAACCCATACCAATCGCGTAACAAATAAACCGAGAAATAAATAAATAATACCCCACCGCCAATCCTCCAACCCTAACCCTATCCCATACCAATCGCGTAACAAATAAACCGAGAAATAAATCAATACCACCGCCAATCCTCCAACCCTAACCCTAACCCATACCAATCACGTAACAAATAAACCGAGAAATAAATCAATAATACCCCACCGCCAATCCTCCAACCCTAACCCTAACCCATACCAATCGCGTAACAAATAAACCGAGAAATAAATCAATAATACCCCACCGCCAATCCTCCAACCCTAACCCTAACCCATACCAATCGCGTAACAAATAAACCGAGAAATAAATAAATAATACCCCACCGCCAATCCTCCAACCCTAACCCTATCCCATACCAATCGCGTAACAAATAAACAGAGAAATAAATCAATACCACCGCCAATCCTCCAACCCTAACCCTAACCCATACCAATCGCGTAACAAATAAACCGAGAAATAAATCAATACCACCGCCAATCCTCCAACCCTAACCCTAACCCATACCAATCGCGCAACAAATAAACCGAGAAATAAATCAATAATACCCCACCGCCAATCATCCAACCCTAACCCTAACCCATACCAATCGCGCAACAAATAAACCGAGAAATAAATCAATAATACCCCACCGCCAATCCTCCAACCCCAACCCTAACCCATACCAATCGCGTAACAAATAAACCGAGAAATAAATCAATACCACCGCCAATCATCCAACCCTAACCCTAACCCATACCAATCGCGTAACAAATAAACCGCGAAATAAATCAATACCACCGCCAATCCTCCAACCCTAACCCTAACCCATACCAATCGCGTAACAAATAAACCGAGAAATAAATCAATAATACCCCACCGCCAATCCTCCAACCCTAACTCTAACCCATAAAAATCGCGTAACAAATAAACCGAGAAATAAATCAATACCACCGCCAATCCTCCAACCCTAACCCTAACCCATACCAATCGCGTAACAAATAAACCGAGAAATAAATCAATACCACCGCCAATCCTCCAACCCTAACCCTAACCCATACCAATGGCGTAACAAATAAACCGAGAAATAAATCAATACCACCGCCAATCCTCCAACCCTAACCCTAACCCATACCAATCGCGTAACAAATAAACAGAGTAATAAATCAATACCACCGCCAATCCTCAAACCCTAATCCTAACCCATACCAATCCCGTGGCAAATAAACCGAGAAATAAATCAATAATACCCCACCGCCAATCCTCCAACCCTAACCATAACCCATACCAATCGCGCAACAAATAAACCGAGAAATAAATCAATACCACCTCACCGTCAATCCTCCAACCCTAACCCTAACCCATACCAATCGCGTAACAAATAAACCGAGAAATAAATCAATAATACCCCACCGCCAATCCGCCAACCCTAACCCTAACCCATACCAATCGCGTAACAAATAAACCGAGAAATAAATCAATACCACCCCACCGTCAATCCGCCAACCCTAACCCTAACCCATACCAATCGCGTAACAAATAAACCGAGAAATAAATCAATACCACCGCCAATCCTCAAACCCTAATCCTAACCCATACCAATCGCGTAACAAATAAACTGAGAAATAAATCAATACCACCGCCAATCCTCCAACCCTAACCCTAACCCATACCAATCGCGTAACAAATAAACAGAGTAATAAATCAATACCACCGCCAATCCTCAAACCCTAATCCTAACCCATACCAATCGCGCAACAAATAAACCGAGAAATAAATCAATAATACCCCACCGCCAATCCTCCAACCCTAACCCTAACCCATACCAATCGCGTAACAAATAAACCGAGAAATAAATCAATAATACCCCACCGTCAATCCTCCAACCCTAACCCTATCCCATACCAATCGCGTAACAAAAAACCGAGAAATAAATCAATAATACCCCACCGCCAATCCTCCAACCCTAACCCTAACCCATACCAATCGCGTAACAAATAAACCGAGAAATAAATCAATAATACCCCACCGCCAATCCTCCAACCCTAACCATAACCCATACCAATCGCGCAACAAATAAACCGAGAAATAAATCAATACCACCCCACCGTCAATCCTCCAACCCTAACCCTAACCCATACCAATCGCGTAACAAATAAACCGAGAAATAAATCAATAATACCCCACCGCCAATCCTCCAACCCTAACCCTAACCCATACCAATCGCGTAACAAATAAACCGAGAAATAAATCAATAATACCCCACCGCCAATCCTCCAACCCTAACCCTAACCCATACCAATCGCGTAACAAATAAACCGAGACATAAATCAATACACCGCCAAACCTCCAACCCTAACCCTAACCCATACCAATCGCGTAACAAATAAACCGAGAAATAAATCAATACCACCGCCAATCCTCCAACCCTAACCCTAACCCATACCAATCGCGTAACAAATAAACCGAGAAATAAATCAATACCACAGCCAATCCTCCAACCCTAACCCTAACCCATACCAATCCCGTGACAAATAAACCGAGAAATAAATCAATACCACCGCCAATCCTCCAACCCTAACCCTAACCCATACCAATCGCGTAACAAATAAACCGAGAAATAAATCAATACCACCGCCAATCCTCCAACCCTAACCCTAACCCATACCAATCGCGCAACAAATAAACCGAGAAATAAATCAATAATACCCCACCGCCAATCATCCAACCCTAACCCTAACCCATACCAATCGCGCAACAAATAAACCGAGAAATAAATCAATAATACCCCACCGCCAATCCTCCAACCCCAACCCTAACCCATACCAATCGCGTAACAAATAAACCGAGAAATAAATCAATAATACCCCACCGCCAATCCTCCAACCCTAACCATAACCCATACCAATCGCGTAACAAATAAACCGAGAAATAAATAAATAATACCCCACCGCCAATCCTCCAACCCTAACCCTATCCCATACCAATCGCGTAACAAATAAACAGAGAAATAAATCAATACCACCGCCAATCCTCCAACCCTAACCCTAACCCATACCAATCGCGTAACAAATAAACCGAGAAATAAATCAATACCACCGCCAATCCTCCAACCCTAACCCTAACCCATACCAATCGCGCAACAAATAAACCGAGAAATAAATCAATAATACCCCACCGCCAATCATCCAACCCTAACCCTAACCCATACCAATCGCGCAACAAATAAACCGAGAAATAAATCAATAATACCCCACCGCCAATCCTCCAACCCCAACCCTAACCCATACCAATCGCGTAACAAATAAACCGAGAAATAAATCAATACCACCGCCAATCATCCAACCCTAACCCTAACCCATACCAATCGCGTAACAAATAAACCGAGAAATAAATCAATACCACCGCCAATCCTCCAACCCTAACCCTAACCCATACCAATCGCGTAACAAATAAACCGAGAAATAAATCAATAATACCCCACCGCCAATCCTCCAACCCTAACTCTAACCCATAAAAATCGCGTAACAAATAAACCGAGAAATAAATCAATACCACCGCCAATCCTCCAACCCTAACCCTAACCCATACCAATCGCGTAACAAATAAACCGAGAAATAAATCAATACCACCGCCAATCCTCCAACCCTAACCCTAACCCATACCAATGGCGTAACAAATAAACCGAGAAATAAATCAATACCACCGCCAATCCTCCAACCCTAACCCTAACCCATACCAATCGCGTAACAAATAAACAGAGTAATAAATCAATACCACCGCCAATCCTCAAACCCTAATCCTAACCCATACCAATCCCGTGACAAATAAACCGAGAAATAAATCAATAATACCCCACCGCCAATCCTCCAACCCTAACCATAACCCATACCAATCGCGCAACAAATAAACCGAGAAATAAATCAATACCACCTCACCGTCAATCCTCCAACCCTAACCCTAACCCATACCAATCGCGTAACAAATAAACCGAGAAATAAATCAATAATACCCCACCGCCAATCCGCCAACCCTAACCCTAACCCATACCAATCGCGTAACAAATAAACCGAGAAATAAATCAATACCACCCCACCGTCAATCCGCCAACCCTAACCCTAACCCATACCAATCGCGTAACAAATAAACCGAGAAATAAATCAATACCACCGCCAATCCTCAAACCCTAATCCTAACCCATACCAATCGCGTAACAAATAAACTGAGAAATAAATCAATACCACCGCCAATCCTCCAACCCTAACCCTAACCCATACCAATCGCGTAACAAATAAACAGAGTAATAAATCAATACCACCGCCAATCCTCAAACCCTAATCCTAACCCATACCAATCGCGCAACAAATAAACCGAGAAATAAATCAATAATACCCCACCGCCAATCCTCCAACCCTAACCCTAACCCATACCAATCGCGTAACAAATAAACCGAGAAATAAATCAATAATACCCCACCGTCAATCCTCCAACCCTAACCCTATCCCATACCAATCGCGTAACAAAAAACCGAGAAATAAATCAATAATACCCCACCGCCAATCCTCCAACCCTAACCCTAACCCATACCAATCGCGTAACAAATAAACCGAGAAATAAATCAATAATACCCCACCGCCAATCCTCCAACCCTAACCATAACCCATACCAATCGCGCAACAAATAAACCGAGAAATAAATCAATACCACCCCACCGTCAATCCTCCAACCCTAACCCTAACCCATACCAATCGCGTAACAAATAAACCGAGAAATAAATCAATAATACCCCACCGCCAATCCTCCAACCCTAACCCTAACCCATACCAATCGCGTAACAAATAAACCGAGAAATAAATCAATAATACCCCACCGCCAATCCTCCAACCCTAACCCTAACCCATACCAATCGCGTAACAAATAAACCGAGACATAAATCAATACACCGCCAAACCTCCAACCCTAACCCTAACCCATACCAATCGCGTAACAAATAAACCGAGAAATAAATCAATACCACCGCCAATCCTCCAACCCTAACCCTAACCCATACCAATCGCGTAACAAATAAACCGAGAAATAAATCAATACCACCGCCAATCCTCCAACCCTAACCCTAACCCATACCAATCCCGTGACAAATAAACCGAGAAATAAATCAATACCACCGCCAATCCTCCAACCCTAACCCTAACCCATACCAATCGCGTAACAAATAAACCGAGAAATAAATCAATACCACCACCAATCCTCCAACCCTAACCCTAACCCATACCAATCGAGTAACAAATAAACCGAGAAATAAATCAATACCACCGCCAATCCTCCAACCCTAACCCTAACCCATACCAATCGCGTAACAAATAAACAGAGTAATAAATCAATACCACCGCCAATCCTACAACCCTAACCCTAACCCATACCAATCACGTAACAAATAAACCGAGAAATAAATGAATGATACCCCACCGCCAAACCTCCAACCCTAACCCTAACCCATACCAATCGCGTAACAAATAAACCGAGAAATAAATCAATACCACCGCCAATCCTCCAACCCTAACCCTAACCCATACCAATCGCGTAACAAATAAACCGAGAAATAAATCAATACCACCGCCAATCCTCCAACACTAACCCTAACCCATACCAATCGCGCAACAAATAAACCGAGAAATAAATCAATAATACCCCACCGCCAATCCCCCAACCCTAACCCTAACCCATACCAATCGCGTAACAAATAAACCGAGAAATAAATCAATACCACCGCCAATCCTCCAACCCTAACCCTAACCCATACCAATCGCGTAACAAATAAACCGAGAAATAAATCAATAATACCCCACCGCCAATCCTCCAACCCTAACCCTAACCCATACCAATCGCGTAACAAATAAACCGAGAAATAAATCAATAATACCCCACCGCCAATCGCGTAACAAATAAACCGAGAAATAAATCAATAATACCCCACCGCCAATCCTCCAACCCTAACCCTAACCCATACCAATCGCGTGACAAATAAACCGAGAAATAAATCAATAATACCCCACCGCCAATCCTCCAACCCTAACCCTAACCCATACCAATCGCGTGACAAATAAACCGAGAAATAAATCAATAATACCCCACCGCCAATCCTCCAACCCTAACCCTAACCCATACAAATCGCGCAACAAATAAACCGAGAAATAAATCAATAATACCCCACCGCCAATCCTCCAACCCTAACCCTAACCCATACAAATCGCGTAACAAATAAACCGAGAAATAAATCAATGATACCCCACCCCAAACCTCCAACCCTAACCCTAACCCATACCAATCGCGTAACAAATAAACCGAGAAATAAATCAATACCACCGCCAATCCTCCAACCCTAACCCTAACCCATACCAATCCCGTGACAAATAAACCGAGAAATAAATCAATACCACCGTCAATCCTCCAACCCTAACCCTAACCCATACCAATCGCGTAACAAATAAACCGAGAAATAAATCAATACCACCGCCAATCCTCCAACCCTAACCCTAACCCATACCAATCGCGTAACAAATAAACCGAGAAATAAATCAATAATACCCCACCGCCAATCCTCCAACCCTAACCCTAACCCATACCAATCGCGTAACAAATAAACCGAGAAATAAATCAATAATACCTCACCGCCAATCCTCCAATCCTAACCCTAACCCATACCAATCGCGTAACAAATAAACCGAGAAATAAATCAATAATACCCCACCGCCAATCCGCCAACCCTAACCCTAACCCATACCAATCGCGTAACAAATAAACCGAGAAATAAATCAATACCACCCCACCGTCAATCCGCCAACCCTAACCCTAACCCATACCAATCGCGTAACAAATAAACCGAGAAATAAATCAATACCACCGCCAATCCTCAAACCCTAATCCTAACCCATACCAATCGCGTAACAAATAAATTGAGAAATAAATCAATACCACCGCCAATCCTCCAACCCTAACCCTAACCCATACCAATCGCGTAACAAATAAACAGAGTAATAAATCAATACCACCGCCAATCCTCAAACCCTAATCATAACCCATACCAATCGCGCAACAAATAAACCGAGAAATAAATCAATAATACCCCACCGCCAATCCTCCAACCCTAACCCTAACCCATACCAATCGCGTAACAAATAAACCGAGAAATAAATCAATAATACCCCACCGTCAATCCTCCAACCCTAACCCTATCCCATACCAATCGCGTAACAAAAAACCGAGAAATAAATCAATAATACCCCACCGCCAATCCTCCAACCCTAACCCTAACCCATACCAATCGCGTAACAAATAAACCGAGAAATAAATCAATAATACCCCACCGCCAATCCTCCAACCCTAACCATAACCCATACCAATCGCGCAACAAATAAACCGAGAAATAAATCAATACCACCCCACCGTCAATCCTCCAACCCTAACCCTAACCCATACCAATCGCGTAACAAATAAACCGAGAAATAAATCAATAATACCCCACCGCCAATCCTCCAACCCTAACCCTAACCCATACCAATCGCGTAACAAATAAACCGAGAAATAAATCAATAATACCCCACCGCCAATCCTCCAACTCTAACCCTAACCCATACCAATTGCGTAACAAATAAACCGAGACATAAATCAATACACCGCCAAACCTCCAACCCTAACCCTAACCCATACCAATCGCGTAACAAATAAACCGAGAAATAAATCAATACCACCGCCAATCCTCCAACCCTAACCCTAACCCATACCAATCGCGTAACAAATAAACCGAGAAATAAATCAATACCACAGCCAATCCTCCAACCCTAACCCTAACCCATACCAATCCCGTGACAAATAAACCGAGAAATAAATCAATACCACCGCCAATCCTCCAACCCTAACCCTAACCCATACCAATCGCGTAACAAATAAACCGAGAAATAAATCAATACCACCGCCAATCCTCCAACCCTAACCCTAACCCATACCAATCGCGCAACAAATAAACCGAGAAATAAATCAATAATACCCCACCGCCAATCATCCAACCCTAACCCTAACCCATACCAATCGCGCAACAAATAAACCGAGAAATAAATCAATAATACCCCACCGCCAATCCTCCAACCCCAACCCTAACCCATACCAATCGCGTAACAAATAAACCGAGAAATAAATCAATAATACCCCACCGCCAATCCTCCAACCCTAACCCTAACCCATACCAATCGCGTAACAAATAAACCGAGAAATAAATAAATAATACCCCACCGCCAATCCTCCAACCCTAACCCTATCCCATACCAATCGCGTAACAAATAAACAGAGAAATAAATCAATAGCACCGCCAATCCTCCAACCCTAACCCTAACCCATACCAATCGCGTAACAAATAAACCGAGAAATAAATCAATACCACCGCCAATCCTCCAACCCTAACCCTAACCCATACCAATCGCGCAACAAATAAACCGAGAAATAAATCAATAATACCCCACCGCCAATCATCCAACCCTAACCCTAACCCATACCAATCGCGCAACAAATAAACCGAGAAATAAATCAATAATACCCCACCGCCAATCCTCCAACCCCAACCCTAACCCATACCAATCGCGTAACAAATAAACCGAGAAATAAATCAATACCACCGCCAATCATCCAACCCTAACCCTAACCCATACCAATCGCGTAACAAATAAACCGAGAAATAAATCAATACCACCGCCAATGCTCCAACCCTAACCCTAACCCATACCAATCGCGTAACAAATAAACCGAGAAATAAATCAATAATACCCCACCGCCAATCCTCCAACCCTAACTCTAACCCATAAAAATCGCGTAACAAATAAACCGAGAAATAAATCAATACCACCGCCAATCCTCCAACCCTAACCCTAACCCATACCAATCGCGTAACAAATAAACCGAGAAATAAATCAATACCACCGCCAATCCTCCAACCCTAACCCTAACCCATACCAATGGCGTAACAAATAAACCGAGAAATAAATCAATACCACCGCCAATCCTCCAACCCTAACCCTAACCCATACCAATCGCGTAACAAATAAACAGAGTAATAAATCAATACCACCGCCAATCCTCAAACCCTAATCCTAACCCATACCAATCCCGTGACAAATAAACCGAGAAATAAATCAATAATACCCCACCGCCAATCCTCCAACCCTAACCATAACCCATACCAATCGCGCAACAAATAAACCGAGAAATAAATCAATACCACCTCACCGTCAATCCTCCAACCCTAACCCTAACCCATACCAATCGCGTAACAAATAAACCGAGAAATAAATCAATAATACCCCACCGCCAATCCGCCAACCCTAACCCTAACCCATACCAATCGCGTAACAAATAAACCGAGAAATAAATCAATACCACCCCACCGTCAATCCGCCAACCCTAACCCTAACCCATACCAATCGCGTAACAAATAAACCGAGAAATAAATCAATACCACCGCCAATCATCAAACCCTAATCCTAACCCATACCAATCGCGTAACAAATAAACTGAGAAATAAATCAATACCACCGCCAATCCTCCAACCCTAACCCTAACCCATACCAATCGCGTAACAAATAAACAGAGTAATAAATCAATACCACCGCCAATCCTCAAACCCTAATCCTAACCCATACCAATCGCGCAACAAATAAACCGAGAAATAAATCAATAATACCCCACCGCCAATCCTCCAACCCTAACCCTAACCCATACCAATCGCGTAACAAATAAACCGAGAAATAAATCAATAATACCCCACCGTCAATCCTCCAACCCTAACCCTATCCCATACCAATCGCGTAACAAAAAACCGAGAAATAAATCAATAATACCCCACCGCCAATCCTCCAACCCTAACCCTAACCCATACCAATCGCGTAACAAATAAACCGAGAAATAAATCAATAATACCCCACCGCCAATCCTCCAACCCTAACCATAACCCATACCAATCGCGCAACAAATAAACCGAGAAATAAATCAATACCACCCCACCGTCAATCCTCCAACCCTAACCCTAACCCATACCAATCGCGTAACAAATAAACCGAGAAATAAATCAATAATACCCCACCGCCAATCCTCCAACCCTAACCCTAACCCATACCAATCGCGTAACAAATAAACCGAGAAATAAATCAATAATACCCCACCGCCAATCCTCCAACCCTAACCCTAACCCATACCAATCGCGTAACAAATAAACCGAGACATAAATCAATACACCGCCAAACCTCCAACCCTAACCCTAACCCATACCAATCGCGTAACAAATAAACCGAGAAATAAATCAATACCACCGCCAATCCTCCAACCCTAACCCTAACCCATACCAATCGCGTAACAAATAAACCGAGAAATAAATCAATACCACCGCCAATCCTCCAACCCTAACCCTAACCCATACCAATCCCGTGACAAATAAACCGAGAAATAAATCAATACCACCGCCAATCCTCCAACCCTAACCCTAACCCATACCAATCGCGTAACAAATAAACCGAGAAATAAATCAATACCACCACCAATCCTCCAACCCTAACCCTAACCCATACCAATCGAGTAACAAATAAACCGAGAAATAAATCAATACCACCGCCAATCCTCCAACCCTAACCCTAACCCATACCAATCGCGTAACAAATAAACAGAGTAATAAATCAATACCACCGCCAATCCTACAACCCTAACCCTAACCCATACCAATCACGTAACAAATAAACCGAGAAATAAATGAATGATACCCCACCGCCAAACCTCCAACCCTAACCCTAACCCATACCAATCGCGTAACAAATAAACCGAGAAATAAATCAATACCACCGCCAATCCTCCAACCCTAACCCTAACCCATACCAATCGCGTAACAAATAAACCGAGAAATAAATCAATACCACCGCCAATCCTCCAACACTAACCCTAACCCATACCAATCGCGCAACAAATAAACCGAGAAATAAATCAATAATACCCCACCGCCAATCCTCCAACCCTAACCCTAACCCATACCAATCGCGTAACAAATAAACCGAGAAATAAATCAATACCACCGCCAATCCTCCAACCCTAACCCTAACCCATACCAATCGCGTAACAAATAAACCGAGAAATAAATCAATAATACCCCACCGCCAATCCTCCAACCCTAACCCTAACCCATACCAATCGCGTAACAAATAAACCGAGAAATAAATCAATAATACCCCACCGCCAATCGCGTAACAAATAAACCGAGAAATAAATCAATAATACCCCACCGCCAATCCTCCAACCCTAACCCTAACCCATACCAATCGCGTGACAAATAAACCGAGAAATAAATCAATAATACCCCACCGCCAATCCTCCAACCCTAACCCTAACCCATACCAATCGCGTGACAAATAAACCGAGAAATAAATCAATAATACCCCACCGCCAATCCTCCAACCCTAACCCTAATCCATACAAATCGCGCAACAAATAAACCGAGAAATAAATCAATAATACCCCACCGCCAATCCTCCAACCCTAACCCTAACCCATACAAATCGCGTAACAAATAAACCGAGAAATAAATCAATGATACCCCACCCCAAACCTCCAACCCTAACCCTAACCCATACCAATCGCGTAACAAATAAACCGAGAAATAAATCAATACCACCGCCAATCCTCCAACCCTAACCCTAACCCATACCAATCCCGTGACAAATAAACCGAGAAATAAATCAATACCACCGTCAATCCTCCAACCCTAACCCTAACCCATACCAATCGCGTAACAAATAAACCGAGAAATAAATCAATACCACCGCCAATCCTCCAACCCTAACCCTAACCCATACCAATCGCGTAACAAATAAACCGAGAAATAAATCAATAATACCCCACCGCCAATCCTCCAACCCTAACCCTAACCCATACCAATCGCGTAACAAATAAACCGAGAAATAAATCAATAATACCCCACCGCCAATCGCGTAACAAATAAACCGAGAAATAAATCAATAATACCCCACCGCCAATCCTCCAACCCTAACCCTAACCCATACCAATCGCGTGACAAATAAACCGAGAAATAAATCAATAATACCCCACCGCCAATCCTCCAACCCTAACCCTAACCCATACCAATCGCGTGACAAATAAACCGAGAAATAAATCAATAATACCCCACCGCCAATCCTCCAACCCTAACCCTAATCCATACAAATCGCGCAACAAATAAACCGAGAAATAAATCAATAATACCCCACCGCCAATCCTCCAACCCTAACCCTAACCCATACAAATCGCGTAACAAATAAACCGAGAAATAAATCAATGATACCCCACCCCAAACCTCCAACCCTAACCCTAACCCATACCAATCGCGTAACAAATAAACCGAGAAATAAATCAATACCACCGCCAATCCTCCAACCCTAACCCTAACCCATACCAATCCCGTGACAAATAAACCGAGAAATAAATCAATACCACCGTCAATCCTCCAACCCTAACCCTAACCCATACCAATCGCGTAACAAATAAACCGAGAAATAAATCAATACCACCGCCAATCCTCCAACCCTAACCCTAACCCATACCAATCGCGTAACAAATAAACCGAGAAATAAATCAATAATACCCCACCGCCAATCCTCCAACCCTAACCCTAACCCATACCAATCGCGTAACAAATAAACCGAGAAATAAATCAATAATACCTCACCGCCAATCCTCCAATCCTAACCCTAACCCATACCAATCGCGTAACAAATAAACCGAGAAATAAATCAATAATACCCTACCGCCAATCCTCCAACCCTAACCCTAACCCATACCAATCGCGTAACAAATAAACCGAGAAATAAATCAATAATACCCCGCCGCCAATCCTCCAACCCTAACCCTAACCCTTACCAATCGCGTAACAAATAAACCGAGAAATAAATCAATAATACCCCACCGCCAATCCTCCAACCCTAACCCTAACCCATACCAATCGCGTAACAAATAAACAGAGTAATAAATCAATACCACCGCCAATCCTCCAACCCTAACCCTATCCCATACCAATCACGTAACAAATAAACCGAGAAATAAATCAATGATACCCCACCGCCAAACCTCCAACCCTAACCCTAACCCATACCAATCGCGTAACAAATAAACCGAGAAATAAATCAATACCACCGCCAATCCTCCAACCCTAACCCTAACCCATACCAATCGCGTAACAAATAAACCGAGAAATAAATCAATACCACCGCCAATCCTCCAACCCTAACCCTAACCCATACCAATCGCGCAACAAATAAACCGAGAAATAAATCAATAATACCCCACCGCCAATCATCCAACCCTAACCCTAACCCATACCAATCGCGCAACAAATAAACCGAGAAATAAATCAATAATACCCCACCGCCAATCCTCCAACCCCAACCCTAACCCATACCAATCGCGTAACAAATAAACCGAGAAATAAATCAATACCACCGCCAATCATCCAACCCTAACCCTAACCCATACCAATCGCGTAACAAATAAACCGAGAAATAAATCAATACCACCGCCAATCCTCCAACCCTAACCCTAACCCATACCAATCGCGTAACAAATAAACCGAGAAATAAATCAATAATACCCCACCGCCAATCCTCCAACCCTAACTCTAACCCATAAAAATCGCGTAACAAATAAACCGAGAAATAAATCAATACCACCGCCAATCCTCCAACCCTAACCCTAACCCATACCAATCGCGTAACAAATAAACCGAGAAATAAATCAATACCACCGCCAATCCTCCAACCCTAACCCTAACCCATACCAATCGCGTAACAAATAAACCGAGAAATAAATCAATACCACCGCCAATCCTCCAACCCTAACCCTAACCCATACCAATCGCGTAACAAATAAACCGAGAAATAAATCAATGCCACCGCCAATCCTCCAACCCTAACCCTAACCCATACCAATCGCGTAACAAATAAACAGAGTAATAAATCAATACCACCGCCAATCCTCCAACCCTAACCCTAACCCATACCAATCACGTAACAAATAAACCGAGAAATAAATCAATGATACCCCACCGCCAAACCTCCAACCCTAACCCTAACCCATACCAATCGCGTAACAAATAAACCGAGAAATAAATCAATACCACCGCCAATCCTCCAACCCTAACCCTAACCCATACCAATCGCGTAACAAATAAACCGAGAAATAAATCAATACCACCGCCAATCCTCCAACACTAACCCTAACCCATACCAATCGCGCAACAAATAAACCGAGAAATAAATCAATAATACCCCACCGCCAATCCTCCAACCCTAACTCTAACCCATACCAATCGCGTAACAAATAAACCGAGAAATAAATCAATACCACCGCCAATCCTCCAACCCTAACCCTAACCCATACCAATCGCGTAACAAATAAACCGAGAAATAAATCAATAATACCCCACCGCCAATCCTCCAACCCTAACCCTAACCCATACCAATCGCGTAACAAATAAACCGAGAAATAAATCAATAATACCCCACCGCCAATCCTCCAACCCTAACCCTAACCCATACCAATCGCGTAACAAATAAACCGAGAAATAAATCAATAATACCCCACCGCCAATCCTCCAACCCTAACCCTAACCCATACCAATCGCGTAACAAATAAACCGAGACATAAATCAATACACCGCCAAACCTCCAACCCTAACCCTAACCCATACCAATCGCGTAACAAATAAACCGAGAAATAAATCAATACCACCGCCAATCCTCCAACCCTAACCCTAACCCATACCAATCGCGTAACAAATAAACCGAGAAATAAATCAATACCACCGCCAATCCTCCAACCCTAACCCTAACCCATACCAATCCCGTGACAAATAAACCGAGAAATAAATCAATACCACCGCCAATCCTCCAACCCTAACCCTAACCCATACCAATCGCGTAACAAATAAACCGAGAAATAAATCAATACCACCACCAATCCTCCAACCCTAACCCTAACCCATACCAATCGAGTAACAAATAAACCGAGAAATAAATCAATACCACCGCCAATCCTCCAACCCTAACCCTAACCCATACCAATCGCGTAACAAATAAACAGAGTAATAAATCAATACCACCGCCAATCCTACAACCCTAACCCTAACCCATACCAATCACGTAACAAATAAACCGAGAAATAAATGAATGATACCCCACCGCCAAACCTCCAACCCTAACCCTAACCCATACCAATCGCGTAACAAATAAACCGAGAAATAAATCAATACCACCGCCAATCCTCCAACCCTAACCCTAACCCATACCAATCGCGTAACAAATAAACCGAGAAATAAATCAATACCACCGCCAATCCTCCAACACTAACCCTAACCCATACCAATCGCGCAACAAATAAACCGAGAAATAAATCAATAATACCCCACCGCCAATCCTCCAACCCTAACCCTAACCCATACCAATCGCGTAACAAATAAACCGAGAAATAAATCAATACCACCGCCAATCCTCCAACCCTAACCCTAACCCATACCAATCGCGTAACAAATAAACCGAGAAATAAATCAATAATACCCCACCGCCAATCCTCCAACCCTAACCCTAACCCATACCAATCGCGTAACAAATAAACCGAGAAATAAATCAATAATACCCCACCGCCAATCGCGTAACAAATAAACCGAGAAATAAATCAATAATACCCCACCGCCAATCCTCCAACCCTAACCCTAACCCATACCAATCGCGTGACAAATAAACCGAGAAATAAATCAATAATACCCCACCGCCAATCCTCCAACCCTAACCCTAACCCATACCAATCGCGTGACAAATAAACCGAGAAATAAATCAATAATACCCCACCGCCAATCCTCCAACCCTAACCCTAATCCATACAAATCGCGCAACAAATAAACCGAGAAATAAATCAATAATACCCCACCGCCAATCCTCCAACCCTAACCCTAACCCATACAAATCGCGTAACAAATAAACCGAGAAATAAATCAATGATACCCCACCCCAAACCTCCAACCCTAACCCTAACCCATACCAATCGCGTAACAAATAAACCGAGAAATAAATCAATACCACCGCCAATCCTCCAACCCTAACCCTAACCCATACCAATCCCGTGACAAATAAACCGAGAAATAAATCAATACCACCGTCAATCCTCCAACCCTAACCCTAACCCATACCAATCGCGTAACAAATAAACCGAGAAATAAATCAATACCACCGCCAATCCTCCAACCCTAACCCTAACCCATACCAATCGCGTAACAAATAAACCGAGAAATAAATCAATAATACCCCACCGCCAATCCTCCAACCCTAACCCTAACCCATACCAATCGCGTAACAAATAAACCGAGAAATAAATCAATAATACCCCACCGCCAATCGCGTAACAAATAAACCGAGAAATAAATCAATAATACCCCACCGCCAATCCTCCAACCCTAACCCTAACCCATACCAATCGCGTGACAAATAAACCGAGAAATAAATCAATAATACCCCACCGCCAATCCTCCAACCCTAACCCTAACCCATACCAATCGCGTGACAAATAAACCGAGAAATAAATCAATAATACCCCACCGCCAATCCTCCAACCCTAACCCTAATCCATACAAATCGCGCAACAAATAAACCGAGAAATAAATCAATAATACCCCACCGCCAATCCTCCAACCCTAACCCTAACCCATACAAATCGCGTAACAAATAAACCGAGAAATAAATCAATGATACCCCACCCCAAACCTCCAACCCTAACCCTAACCCATACCAATCGCGTAACAAATAAACCGAGAAATAAATCAATACCACCGCCAATCCTCCAACCCTAACCCTAACCCATACCAATCCCGTGACAAATAAACCGAGAAATAAATCAATACCACCGTCAATCCTCCAACCCTAACCCTAACCCATACCAATCGCGTAACAAATAAACCGAGAAATAAATCAATACCACCGCCAATCCTCCAACCCTAACCCTAACCCATACCAATCGCGTAACAAATAAACCGAGAAATAAATCAATAATACCCCACCGCCAATCCTCCAACCCTAACCCTAACCCATACCAATCGCGTAACAAATAAACCGAGAAATAAATCAATAATACCTCACCGCCAATCCTCCAATCCTAACCCTAACCCATACCAATCGCGTAACAAATAAACCGAGAAATAAATCAATAATACCCTACCGCCAATCCTCCAACCCTAACCCTAACCCATACCAATCGCGTAACAAATAAACCGAGAAATAAATCAATAATACCCCGCCGCCAATCCTCCAACCCTAACCCTAACCCTTACCAATCGCGTAACAAATAAACCGAGAAATAAATCAATAATACCCCACCGCCAATCCTCCAACCCTAACCCTAACCCATACCAATCGCGTAACAAATAAACAGAGTAATAAATCAATACCACCGCCAATCCTCCAACCCTAACCCTATCCCATACCAATCACGTAACAAATAAACCGAGAAATAAATCAATGATACCCCACCGCCAAACCTCCAACCCTAACCCTAACCCATACCAATCGCGTAACAAATAAACCGAGAAATAAATCAATACCACCGCCAATCCTCCAACCCTAACCCTAACCCATACCAATCGCGTAACAAATAAACCGAGAAATAAATCAATACCACCGCCAATCCTCCAACCCTAACCCTAACCCATACCAATCGCGCAACAAATAAACCGAGAAATAAATCAATAATACCCCACCGCCAATCATCCAACCCTAACCCTAACCCATACCAATCGCGCAACAAATAAACCGAGAAATAAATCAATAATACCCCACCGCCAATCCTCCAACCCCAACCCTAACCCATACCAATCGCGTAACAAATAAACCGAGAAATAAATCAATACCACCGCCAATCATCCAACCCTAACCCTAACCCATACCAATCGCGTAACAAATAAACCGAGAAATAAATCAATACCACCGCCAATCCTCCAACCCTAACCCTAACCCATACCAATCGCGTAACAAATAAACCGAGAAATAAATCAATAATACCCCACCGCCAATCCTCCAACCCTAACTCTAACCCATAAAAATCGCGTAACAAATAAACCGAGAAATAAATCAATACCACCGCCAATCCTCCAACCCTAACCCTAACCCATACCAATCGCGTAACAAATAAACCGAGAAATAAATCAATACCACCGCCAATCCTCCAACCCTAACCCTAACCCATACCAATCGCGTAACAAATAAACCGAGAAATAAATCAATACCACCGCCAATCCTCCAACCCTAACCCTAACCCATACCAATCGCGTAACAAATAAACCGAGAAATAAATCAATGCCACCGCCAATCCTCCAACCCTAACCCTAACCCATACCAATCGCGTAACAAATAAACAGAGTAATAAATCAATACCACCGCCAATCCTCCAACCCTAACCCTAACCCATACCAATCACGTAACAAATAAACCGAGAAATAAATCAATGATACCCCACCGCCAAACCTCCAACCCTAACCCTAACCCATACCAATCGCGTAACAAATAAACCGAGAAATAAAATCAATACCACCGCCAATCCTCCAACCCTAACCCTAACCCATACCAATCGCGTAACAAATAAACCGAGAAATAAATCAATACCACCGCCAATCCTCCAACACTAACCCTAACCCATACCAATCGCGCAACAAATAAACCGAGAAATAAATCAATAATACCCCACCGCCAATCCTCCAACCCTAACTCTAACCCATACCAATCGCGTAACAAATAAACCGAGAAATAAATCAATACCACCGCCAATCCTCCAACCCTAACCCTAACCCATACCAATCGCGTAACAAATAAACCGAGAAATAAATCAATAATACCCCACCGCCAATCCTCCAACCCTAACCCTAACCCATACCAATCGCGTAACAAATAAACCGAGAAATAAATCAATAATACCCCACCGCCAATCGCGTAACAAAATAAACCGAGAAATAAATCAATAATACCCCACCGCCAATCCTCCAACCCTAACCCTAACCCATACCAATCGCGTGACAAATAAACCGAGAAATAAATCAATAATACCCCACCGCCAATCCTCCAACCCTAACCCTAACCCATACCAATCGCGTGACAAATAAACCGAGAAATAAATCAATAATACCCCACCGCCAATCCTCCAACCCTAACCCTAACCCATACAAATCGCGCAACAAATAAACCGAGAAATAAATCAATAATACCCCACCGCCAATCCTCCAAACCCTAACCCTAACCCATACAAATCGCGTAACAAATAAACCGAGAAATAAATCAATGATACCCCACCGCCAAACCTCCAACCCTAACCCTAACCCATACCAATCGCGTAACAAATAAACCGAGAAATAAATCAATACCCACCGCCAATCCTCCAACCCTAACCCTAACCCATACCAATCGCCGTGACAAATAAACCGAGAAATAAATCAATACCACCGTCAATCCTCCAACCCTAACCCTAACCCATACCAATCGCGTAACAAATAAACCGAGAAATAAATCAATGATACCCCACCCCCAAACCTCCAACCCTAACCCTAACCCATACCAATCGCGTAACAAATAAACCGAGAAATAA